>JAGSMP010000948.1:0-85024 GCA_029286625.1 Parnassius orleans
ATGAACATCTAGATGACAGATATTTCAAACGTGCGGCCTCTATGCATTTGCTTGGTTGCGATCCTTTATTTATCATCCTTGAAGCAACCCGCGATCATGTTCAAATATCAACGTTTGGAGACACCTACAAGAGTGAGCAATTATTTTCCTCAATGAAAGGAAACAAATCTACTTTACAAAAATATGCCCCTTAAAAGGTGGAAAGTTATTGTACAAAACCGTAAAATTGTCCATTTATCATTATGTACAGGTTAGTATTATTCTAATTTGCAAGTAGATGGCGTTAACGCTGAATTAAAAGAAGGTTTTGTTACCACCATAAGTTACATTAAAAGGTTTTTAAAAAAAATTCTTCATTTTTAAATGCGTTACACCACACTTTATTTATATTTTAACAATTTGAGTATTTGAGTACCTATAGTGTTAAAAATAATAGTATAGAGAGATCTGACGCAGAACCCACGGCTTTACGTGCTTTCAAAGGCATAAATAAATAAAAAATTAAAAAGTTTATTTCAATTACATAAAGCTTTAAGATACAGGGCTTGGAGATCACCTTTTAAGCAAAGAGATGCTTGTGGTAGGTGACTCCGCTCTTCCACTTAACATTATACAGTGTATGCAATTGCAACAAAATAAAAGAAAAGAAAGTACAAAATACAAAAAGGATAAGGAGCGCACTTGTGTGATGTATGTGAGTGGGGTTTTGAGTGTACGCGTATTTGTGTTTGTGTGTGTATTTGTGTTTGTGTGTGTGTGTGTGTGAATTGTGTTTATGGGTTAATATTGTCGACCTGAGTGTAGATATAAGTTTTAGGCATAGGGATGAAACATCGCTAAAATCTTGACTCCGGGCTTCGCTCAGAATTTCTTAATATACCCAACTGTTTTGGACCGATCACACCTATGATATGACATAATATAAATACCGAATTTCATTTATTTTGGTAATTTAATTAGGTGCTTAATTATAAGGAGACTTTGGATTATAGTTTTTATTTCATATATTTTTAATATTAATGGCAAAATGATGCCTCATATCATAGTACCAATAATGGTGATGTAGCTTTCTTATTTAGGGCAATCTCTTGTCTATTGTATGAAAGCCAAGTGGTTCAAATTGTGAATTACGTTATTGCGGTCATTATGTTGTTTATTTACAATATGAAACACAAGCGTATAGTTTGCCCAATTCGTTTCTTGGTTCGTTTGTGCGTCCGTCCTTTAGTATGTTTGTGGGCCCGTCTATTTGTTCGTTCGTTATTTTGTCTGACTAACAAACTGAATGCTTTTATCTAGATAAGTGTCTTTCTAGATCTTAGCGACAATTAAAATAACAAATCATCAACTATCATAAGTTTACCTTTACCGTTACAGCCTATTAAATTAACTACTATTAAAGTCCACTGCTGAACATAAGCATAGATTGCCTCATAGGTTAGATATTTTCCATAGCCATGCCATTTGCTTGGCAAGCGGGTTAGCAACCACAGTTTCTTTTTATTTCAAGTCGTTATTAGGAAGACGCTGCTGTCTATCTCATGATTTGTTTCGATCTATCGCCTCTTACGACACCCACGTGATAATATGGGTTAGTGGATATTCTTACGATAAATCATAACTTTTAATTATCTTCTTATTATTATTTACGAGTATATTAAACTAAGTCGCGGGCACAGCTAGTTAAAAAAGGAAAAGGCGGTAATCATAATTATATTAATGATTACCGCCCTTTCCCACTCTATCTATGCTATGAATTTTCTTTATGTATTACTTTTGCAGCCCACTGATCTACTATCTTTATGCATTTGGTCAGGCTAGAACCAGATGTCTCGCACCTGCTGAGACTTGCTGCCCGCATTTCCCACAGTCGCCTCTTACGATACCCACGGAACAAAATGAAGTGATGGACTCTCTTACACCGCCACCACACGGCATCACCATCCTCATTACAGCGTATCAAAGTCCACTGTTGAACAAAGGCCTCCCCCATAGATTGCGTCAAATGTGAGATATTTGCCGCAGTCGCTACGTTTGTCGACAGGTTGACAATCGCAGTTTTTATTCTTATGTAATCAAAAAGATGCTGCTGTTCATTTCCTGTCTCATTTTCCTCTGTCACCTCTTACGATACCCATAGGATGATATGGGGTAGTGGATATTCTTACACCGCCACTACATGGCGGTTATTGTTAATTACTAACGACCCGACCCGGTTTCGCCTGAATAGGATCTATTAGTGTAGCGTAATTTACATTTCAGATCATTATCAAATACCATTTTTTTTATCAGTTTTCGCTTTCACTAAAAATATTCTCTATATTTGTTTCGGATTTTTTTTTATTTATTGTATTCGGAACAATAACAGCTTTTATACGTTTAACTAATTCAGAATTTTTAATTTACATTGCTGTATAAAGGTAATTGCATATGAAAATTAAAATGTATTTAGACAACACAAACTTTACCTCAAAACAAAATCGATCAGTTAAAAATACAAAAAGGGGAAAAAGATCTAAAAATTTGTGGCACGGATACTGTGGGGGCCGAAAAACTCCTACGCAAACATCTTGTTGATATTTGAAGGTTTAGTCCAAAATAATTCAAAGTTGCTGTTACCTAATGAGAGATTGTTAGGCAATAAAAGAGCATTGCTAGGAGTGGGCAGAGAGAGAGAGAGAGAGAGATCAATGTCACGATTTGATAAAGAGCAATGCCAAATAGAAGTTTCATCGCAAACGGTTTGACCATTCCGAAATTAGCCTTGAACAGGCAAACAGACGAACAGACAAGCGAAAATTTTAAAATTAGTTACCAATTTCTTAGAAGCTTGCAAATAACCCTCCGAGCTTAAAAAGTCAATTACCCATCGTACATCACCATAAACCATCATGGCTGAGATCGCGGTCCGCAACCCGCATTCCTAGACACGTGTTTGACTCTCGTCAAGTATTTCTACTAATTATTGTTTTGGGTCTGGGCTTTTTGATCTTGTGTAGAGTATTAGAGAAACATTTTTTTTTAATTTTCATTATAAAATCACAATTATATACGCTTTCTTTTGCAGGTGTTTGCGTAGTACCGCGTTCGGGATTTGATCAAAAACCGGGCACTTTCCATTTTAGAACAACCATCTTGCATTCGAGGGAGGAGTTCGAGCACATGATGGATTCCATTCGTCACTTCCATCTGCAGTTTCTGCGGTAGTACTCATGAACACTACATTGGTACATTATTATCGAATACCGTGACTAAATATTCCTTTGACTGTATTACTGTTTATAATTCAAGAGCATATTCTGGCGGCGTATAGTCTCTTGTCTTTACTCAACTTATCCCTCTTTTCATTGTATTCCCTTGATGATGACATTAGAGTTAATATTTTGACGACACAATCTACATCTATCTATGTTCCTATGTTTTATTTTTTAAAGTTAAAGTCAAAAGTTAAAATTACAGCCTATATAAGTCTCACTGTTGGGCATAGTCCTCCTCTCATTTCTGAAAGGTTTTTAGGACAAGAAAATATCCACCACGCTGCTCCAATTCGTGTTGGCGAACTTCACATGTCTTCGAAATATTATTTTTATCTTATTTCTCAGACATATTGGTTTCCTCACGATATTTTCCTTCACCGCCGAGCACCTGGTGAGTCAGCCCTTAAAATTGCAATTAAAAATTTCGTTGGTACCGGTGGGGATCAAACCCGGGTTGCTCGCGTACTGTGAAATTTACGGCGAGCGCTTAGCCTGAGCTTCCACGGCTTCTTTTTTTTAAAACTAATTATTTTAAAAACTAGGACCTTTTATTTTTTTTATTTATTTAAGCTTTCATTCACAAAGTTGTATATATGGCGGACTTAATGCTGGATTCTCTCGTCAACCATTAGGCTAAACAGAGATAGACAAACAAGAGGCGGTGCAGCAATAATCAAAATAGAAAGGGCTAAAAATTTTATATATATAAATATACATATACACACACATACGTACACATATATACTTAAGTACACAATATACATATATAAATATATACATACATATACATGCATAGAGTACATATTATATACACAATATATAAATATTATCTATGTCAGAACAAATATGAAATATACATAATTAAGTAAATAAAATAAGAGTTGTGTTAGTTCAAACTTGCAACGATTTTCACATGCTTTCGGACTTGATTTTAAAAAACAAACATGTTGGGAGCTTTTAATGTCAAGAGGTATGTCGTTCCAGTCTGATGGCCGTGGGGAAAGAGTGAGATAAATAACCAGTACGGTGTAAAGGGTGAGCAACTTAAGATTATCCGAAGAACGGAGAGAACGATTATGAGAATCTCCCAGGTATTGTTGAAATTTGTGTCCCAGGTATTGAATTTTCCAAACTATTAAATAATTAAGATGCGTTTTTAATTGCATTTTGAATTTGAATTTTGAAATTTGAATAAATATCTCCTCGGGGTTTCATGTAAAATATAAAAAAATAATTAAATAATTGTTGATTGTAACTGGCTCACCCGATTTTGCTCGGACGTCCATGAAGGCCTTGCCATATCTTCAAATCTCGAAAATAGCCACCGCTAGTATACAGGTTATATTGTTCTTGAAAAAAATATATATTAGATTCAGTTTGGTACGAGAATACGGAATTATAATATAATCAGACCCAGTTGCAGCTTTCTCTCTCGGTTGCTTCAATCTCTGTCGTTCAGGCGAATTGCGACAGCATTAGTTCGATAAAAACCTATTCTTTATATTTCTTGCAGCCCAGATATCCTCTAAACCCCGGATCGAAACACGCGTAGTAATTTGAGATTGAAATTGTATCTACAAAAATAATATCTTTGCCAAAATTTAGGGAAACAAATTGTTCTTCTTCTCTAAGCTTTATCAGAACGTAATAATTCGCGGCTAAACATGGTCCACTCCTCTCTTTAAAGCGTAAGATTGGCGATCCCATCTTTGACCATCTATCAAAGGCCTTGACGTAGCCGTCGACAGAACGAAATACGTGGTAGAGCCATGCTACAGCTATATTGTGGTTGTAGAATGAACGGGTCAGCTCGACCGGGAAGGACCACGCTCTCACAGAATACTAGCGTAAATAGCGGCGTGGTGGTCCTTCCCGTGCGTGCGTTCTCTTTCTGCAGTGTTTCCTATTGTGGTGTAAAGCGAAACTATTTACTGGAAATGAGGTATTCCATCTTAGTCCTAAGGGAACAACACATCTGCATTTTGATTCTTAATCAAGGTAGATGTCTATGGGCTACAGTATTCACTTATAATCAGCGTTACTTGGGCTCATGTGACACATAAATATACATATAATATACAATGTGTCCGGTTACCGGTGTCCGAGTTTTAATGCTATAAAATATAATTAATTTCATCGACAAATCATGTCTCAAATCTCATTTAGACCTAGCTGTATTTAATGACAGCCATTTAAATTTTTCAGTGTCACCACCTCGACCCCGCGCATTAAAATTACAATATTCACCGATAGTCCTGCATTCTTAGAGATGTTTATTGGATAGATAAAGATACGCGTAATAAAATAAAAGCAAACTTTTGACTGCAAAAGTGTATTTAGATCCTAAAAGACAAAGAAAGAAAAAAAATGTAAAAAAATCAGTTTATTTTTTACATTTTCGACTTTAATGAAAAAAGTAGGTCATTTACCTATCATTTTGTACATTTATTAGATGAAACAAGATATTTCCTTAACATAAACGTTAAAATCTTAATTGTAAATTAAATAGTTTAAGAATTGTACTTTATCAAACACGACCTCTTAAAAGCGCAAGCTGCACGTGCAGGATCATTTATGATAGTTCAGAGCAGGTGAAAAACCCAAAGCCCATTGTTTGATGTTCTGAACAAGTATACTTGGGACAACAAAAACAGTCGTCCCTCGCCACGCGTTGGCGATTACACTACTTTTGCCCCTCTAAGATCGCTTGTTTTGTTATTGTTAAAAAAAAAAACCGTTTTGTGGAACTTTTAAGTTTGTGGTGAAGTTTCTAGTTATTTTGATATTTTCAAAATGGCAGATGGTGAATACTCAAACCAGCATGTCGCTGATATCCATTTTGTGTATGGATTGTGCAACGGCAACGCAAACAGAGCTGTCACAGAGTACGCTAGAATGTTTCCTATTTTGTCAGAATGCCAGAATGCCAGAATGTTGCACAATCCATACACAAAGTGGATATCAGCGACATGCTGGTTTGAGTATTCACCATCTGCCATTTTGAAAATAACAAAATAACTAGAAACTTCACCACAAACTTAAAAGTTCCACAAAACGGTTTTTTTTAACAATAACAACAACAAGGATCTTAGAGGGCAAAAGTAGTGTAACTCACAACGTGGCGAGGGACGACTGTTTTGTTGTCCCAAGTATACTTGTTTATAGAACATCAAACAATGGGCTTGGGTTTTCTACCTGCTCTTGAACTATCATCAAATGATCCTGCACGTGCAGCTTGCGCCTTTTAAGAGGTCGTGTTTGATAAAGTACAATTTTTAAACTGTTTAATTTACAATTAAGATTTTAACGTTTATGTTAAGGAAATATCTTGCTCTATCTAATAAATGTACAAAATTGATAGGTAAATGACCTACTTTTTCATTAAAGTCGAAAATGGAAAATAACCGATTTTACATTTTTTCTTTTCTTAGTCTTTTAGGATCCACAATTTTGCAGTCAAAAGTTTGCTTTTATTATTACGCGTATCTTTATCTATCCAATAAACATCTTTAAGAATGCAGGACTTACATCGGTCATTGTAATTTTAATGCGCGGGTCGAGGTGGTGACACTGAAAATTTAAATGGCTGTCATTTAAATACAGCTAGGTCTAAATGAGATTTGAGACATGATTTGTCGATGAAATTGATTATATTTTATAGCATTAACAGCTCGGACACCGGTAACCGGACACATTGTATATTATATGTATATTTATGTGTCACATGAGCCCAAGTAACGCTGATTATAAGTGAATACTGTAGCCCATAGACATCTACCTTGATTAAGAATCAAAATGCAGATGTGTTGTTCCCTTAAGACTAAGATGGAATACCTCATTTCCAGTAAATAGTTTCTGTTTTTACACTCACCATAGGAAACACTGCAGCGTTATTAGAACGCACGCACGGGAAGGACCACGCTCACGCTGCTATTTACGCTAGTATTCTGTGAGAGCGTGGTCCTTCCCGGTCGAGCTGACCCGTTCATTCTACAACCACAATATAGCTGTAGCATGGCTCTACCACGTATTTCGTTCTGTCGACGGCTACGTCCAAGGCCTTTGATAGATGGTCAAAGATGGGATCGCCAATCTTACGCTTTAAAAGGCAAATCCTTTCGAGAGAGGGGGGGAAGAGGGAGAGGATTACGGAGAGAGGAGAGGACCATGTTTAGCCACGAACTATTACGTTCTGATTAAGATTAGAGAAGAACAACAATTTGTTTCCCTAAATTTTGACAAAGATATTATTTTTGTAGATACAATTTCAATCTCAAATTACTACGCGTGTTTCGATCCGGGGTTTAGAGGATATCTGGGCTGCAAGAAATATAAAGAATAGGTTTTTATCTAACTAATGCTGTCGCAATTCGCCTGAACGACAGAGATTGAAGCAACCGAGAGAGAAAGCTGCAACTGGGTCTGATTATATTATAATTCCGTATTCTCGTACCAAACTGAATCTAATATATACGAGGGTGATTGAAAAGTACTCGGCCTAACACAGATCCATTCAATTCTAAAATCAAATCTACCCACATTATTTAGTTCAGTTCAGACTAGTTCATGTGTGAAGTTCAAAAAGGATAATTAGTTGTGATTTTATAAATTTATTAACAAAGTAATCGGACATAATTTCGCAAGGAATGGGAGCAAATCGAGCAGCGTGCCGTCATTAAGTACCTCCATAAGAAGGCTATCATCAAAAGCCATCCATGATGACATTTTCAGTACATTAGGCGATTGTGCTCTGTCATATTCATCCGTCAAAATGGATAGCAGAATTTAAGCGTGGTAGAGAGAGTGTGAAAGATGAACCCCGCTCTGAAGGCCTTCGACGTCAACTACTGACGAAATATAAAAAAGTACTTGATTTAATAATAGAGACCGCAGATTAAAATTAGAGAGATAGCCGAGATTATAAGCATCTCTTATGAACGAACTCAAAACATCATTGTCAACGAGTTGGTTTCCACAAGGTGTCTGCGAGGTGGGTTCCGCGACTGCTTTCAGTTGAACAAAAAGGACGCGATTGACTATTTCACGCGACTGTTTGGAGTTATTTGAAGCCGATGCAGATGATTTTTGAATCGTTTGTTACTATGGACGAAACATGGGTTCATTACTGTACACCGAAACAAAACAACAATCAAAACAGGAGAAGACCTGGTTCACCACCCCTAAAAAGGCTAAGTCGATTTTGTCGGCAAATAAGGTGATGGTCGTATTTTGGGACTCGAAAGGTGTGATTATGATTGATTATCTTGAAAGGGGTCAGACTATAAACCTGATTACTACTGCACCTTACTACGTCGTTTACGAGAGGAAATAAAAGAAAAACGTCGAGGAATGCTCAGAAGAAAAGTTCTGTTTCATCAAGATAACGCCCAAGTTCACACGTCAGCACAGTCAATGGCTGAAATTCACAACTGTGGCTTTGAACTGTTACCGCATCCGCCGTATTCACCTGATCTGGCACCATCAGACTTCTTCTGTTCCTAACCTAAAAAGCACTTGGGAGGTCAAAGATTTTCGACAAACGACGAGGTCAAAGCAGCTGTAGATGCATATTTTGACTCTAAGGAAGAATCATTTTTTCAACGGTCTAAATGCTTGGAAGGGAGGTGGCAAAGTGTATTGAACTTGATGGTGATTATGTAGAAAAAAAAAATATTACTGATTTAGTATGTTTATTTTCTTGGTTAGGCTGAGTACTTTTCAATCCCTCGTTATTTTTTCAAGAACAATATAACCTGTATACTAGCGGTGGCTATTTTCGAGATTTGAAGATATGGCAAGGCCTTCATGGACGTCCGAGCAAAATCGGGTGAGCCAGTTACAATCAACAATTCTTTAATTATTTTTTTATACATTACATGAAACCCCGAGGACATATTTATTCAAATTCAAAATGCAAGCATCTTAATCATTTAATAGTTTGGAAAATTCAATACCTGGGACACAAATTTCAACATTATCTGGGAGATTCTCATAATCGTTCTCTCCGTTCTTCGGATAATCTTAAGTTGCTCACTCCTTTACACCGTACTGGTTATTTATCTCACTCTTTCGCCCTCACGGCCATCAGACTCTGGAACGACATACCTCTTGACATTAAAAAAGCTCCAAACATGTTTGTTAAAAAAATCAAGTCCGAAAGCATGTGAAAAAATCGTTGCAAGTTTGAACTAACACAACTCTTATTTTTATTTACTTAATTATGTATATTTGATATTTGTTCTGACATAGATAATATTTATATATATTGTGTATATAATATGTACTGTATGCATGTATATGTGTATGTATATATTTATATATGTATACATTGTGTGTACTTAAGTATATGTGTACGTATGTGTGTGTATATGTATATTTATATGTATGCCTCTTGTTTGTCTATCTCTGTTTAGCCTAATGGTTGACTGGGAGAGAATGCCCTATGGCATTAAGTTCGCCATATGTACAATTTTGTGCATGAAAGCTTAAATAAATAAAAAAAATAAAAGGTCCTAGTTTTTAAAATAATTAGTTTTAAAAAAAAGAAGCCGTGGAAGCTCAGGCTAAGCGCTCGCCGTAAATTTCACAGTACGCGAGCAACCCGGGTTTGATCCCCACCGGTACCAATGAAACTTTTAATTGCAATTTTAAGGGCTGACTCACCAGGTGCTCGGCGGTGAAGGAAAATATCGTGAGGAAACCAATATGTCTGAGAAATAAGATAAAAATAATATTTCGAAGACATGTGAAGTTCGCCAACACGAATTGGAGCAGCGTGGTGGATATTTTCTTGTCCTAAAAACCTTTCAGAAATGAGAGGAGGACTATGCCCAACAGTGAGACTTATATAGGCTGTAATTTTAACTTTTGACTTTAACTTTAAAAAATAAAACATAGGAACATAGATAGATGTAGATTGTGTCGTCAAAATATTAACTCTAATGTCATCATCAAGGGAATACAATGAAAAGAGGGATAAGTTGAGTAAAGACAAGAGACTATACGCCGCCAGAATATGCTCTTGAATTATAAACAGTAATACAGTCAAAGGAATATTTAGTCACGGTATTCGATAATAATGTACCAATGTAGTGTTCATGAGTACTACCGCAGAAACTGCAGATGGAAGTGACGAATGGAATCGATCATGTGCTGGAAGTCCTCCCTCGAATGCAAGATGGTTGTTCTAAAATGGTAAAGTGCCCGGTTTTTGACCAAATCCCGAGGCCGGAACTACGCAAACACCTGCAAAAGAAAGGGTTCATAATTGTGATTTTATAATGACAATTAAAAAAAAAATGTTTCTCTAATACTCTACACAAGATCAAAAAGCCCAGACCCAAAACAATAATTAGTAGAAATACTTGACGAGAGTCAAACATTTGTCTGGGAATGCAGGGTTGCGGACCGCGGTCTCAGTCATGATGGTTTATGGTGATGTACGATGTAAGTAACTGACTTGTTTAAGCTCAGGGGTTTATTTGCAAGCTTCTAAGAAATTGGTAACTAATTTTAAAATTTTTGCTTGTCTGTCTGTCTGTTTCCCGCCTGTCTAGGCCAATTTTCGGAATGGTCAAACCGATTGCGATGAAACTTCTATTTGGCATTGCTCTTAATCAAATCGTGACATTGGTCTCTCTCTCTGCCCACTCCTAGCATTGCTCTTTTATTGCCTAACAATCTATCATTAGGTAACAGCAACTTTGAATTATTTCGGACTAAACCTTCAAATATCAACAAGATGTTCGCGTAGGAGTTTTTCGGCCCCCACAGTATCCGTGCCACAAATTTTCAAGTGCAACGGCAACGCAAACAGAGCTGTCACAGAGTACGCTAGAATGTTTCCATTTTGTCAGAATGCCAGAATGCCAGAATGTTGCACAATCCATACATAAAGTGGATATCAGCGACATGCTGGTTTGAGTATTCACCATCTGCCATTTTTGAAAATAACAAAACAACTAGAAACTTCACCACAAACTTAAAAGTTCCACAAAACGGTTTTTTTTAACAATAACAACAACAAGCGATCTTAGAGGGGCAAAAGTAGTGTAATCACAACGCGTGGCGAGGGACGACTGTTTTGTTGTCCCAAGTACACTTGTTTAGAACATCAAACAATGGGCTTTGGGTTTTTCTACCTGCTCTTGAACTATCATAAATGATCCTGCACGTGCAGCTTGCGCTTTTAAGAGGTCGTGTTTGATAAAGTACAATTCTTAAACTATTTAATTTACAATTAAGATTTTAACGTTTATGTTAAGGAAATATCTTGCTCTATCTAATAAATGTACAAAATTGATAGGTAAATGACCTACTTTTTTCATTAAAGTCGAAAATGTGAAAAAATAACCGAATTTTTTTTCTTTTCTTAGTCTTTTTAGGATCTAAATACAATTTTACAGTTATAAGTTTGCTTTTATTTTATTACGCGTATCTTTATCTATCCAATGAGACATCTTTTAAGAATGTAGGACTTCTACATCGGTGAATATTGTAATTTTAATGCGCGGGGTCGAGGTGGTGACACCAAAAAATTTAAATGGCTGTCATTTAAATACAGCTAGGTCTAAATGAGATTTGAGACATTATTTGTCGATGAAATTGATTATATTTTATAGCATTAAAGCTCCGACACCGGTAACCGGACACATTGTATATAAATTCATAAAAATAAATTAAATATGTAATCTATTATAATCTGAAAATCCAAAAGTGCATGACATCGTGAAAAAATTAAAAAAAAAATTGTAAATTTTAGTTCTATTCGTTAAAGAGTTCTACTAGCAGTCACCGAAGTACCCCTTTAAGTCTCTCTATCAAGTCCGGATGTAAGGCCTATTCATAAGTAACAAAACGAGCCCAAACTCGGAACACCAAGTTCTCCTCGTAGAGGAGTTCCAGTAGCAGTTATCAAAGTACAACTTCAGGTCACTCTCTCAAGTCCGGAGGTAAGTTCTCATCATAACTAGCAAAACGAGGCCAAACTCGACACACCTAGTACAACTGGTCGAGGAGTTCCAGTAGCATTCACCGAAGTACACATTCAGATCACTGCATAAAGTCCAAGACGTATAATCATCATAATCATCATCACTATCGCCCTTTACAAGTCCACTGCTGAACATAGACCCCTAAGGAACTCCACAGAGCACGGTCACGAGCCACCTGCATCCCTTGACTTCCTACATGTCTTACCAGGTCGTCACTCCATCTAGTGGGGGGGACGCCCTACACTCGCCTGCCGGTACGTATAAGTATATTTAAATATAAATGCTACTTTTAGCGAATAATAACCTTGGTCAAGTATGTATCAATTTTGGTTTTTGGAATAATATTTTGTATATCCACAGCGATCGATATTTTTGCTGCCTACTCGTATTACCGCTGATATAAGCAAACGATACAGTAATCCACTCACGACGGCGGCCGAGCGCGGAGTGACAATGAGGCAAAGCAAAGTGTATTTAGTAAAATAAATTATTACAAGGCTGCTCAAAACACCGAAAATTTCGATATTTTCCAGCCGAAAAAAATTATTATAACTAAACAAAACAAAATTAAACTGCCATTTACATTCCATGGCTTCCTACATGGTAGATGAAGAGATTAAAAAATAGATTGAGTTAAACTATTGATATTTTCAAAAGTTATCGTGTTTACCCCTCCATGCGGACTTGATAAATCTACACAATAAGCCACTAAAACCACTTTTTAATGCAAAAATAGCAATTAATCGATTTCAAAAAAAAATTTGTAAGTTTAAAAATCATTTATCTTTCTGAAAATGTGCTTTTTATATCATTTATATGTTCAATATGATTGTTAGATATGACTTCATGCGACAAAACGTTGGAATATTGATTTTTGGGCGCTATTAGAACATACCTACGCGCTTTGCGCTTAAGGCCTTAAGTGCGGTTGAAATGTCTAAATAATTGGATATTTAAGTAAAAAAATCACAATAACTATTCTCCTTACTTAGATTTCGATAGTTTTTAATACCTATGTAATTTTATTGTTGCATATTTTTATTAATTAGGTGATACTGAATTTTATAATTATGTGCGCTGTTTATGAGTATGACTTTAAAAGAACATTATTGGGAGGGAAATCTAGATACAGATATTTAGGTACACTATTATAAAATTATATCAAACAATTTAAATAAAATAAAAGCGGTGCTTCCTTAAGTGCATAAAGAAAATAAAGAAATTCTTGTGTTTATGTTTTCTTTAAATATTAGACAAATCATCATCTGAAAATATAAAACTTTTAAATTGAGAAGTTTCCTGCGTAATAAAGTTAGAAATGAGGATATCCGCAATAGAACCAGAGTAACTGACATAGCCCAAAGGATTATTAAAGTGAAATTGCAATGGCTAGCCATGTAGCTTGGAAAACCGATAAACAATAGGAAGAAAGGTTCACGAGTGGCAACCTCACCGCGTACCGGTAAGCGAAGTGCAGGGCAGCCTCCCACTATATTGAGGGAAGACATGGTAAGATATGCGGGAAGTCGATAGATGCAGGGGGCTTAGGACCATGCTTTGTGGCACTTATTGGGAAGGCCTATATACGAATACTCAATCTTTATTCCCCTTAACGTATTCTCATACGTTTTTCTCACTCACACACATACACACATACAAACATTCGTGATATTTATCAACGATTTGCCAGATGTTGTTTTGACTTCAGAGTGTCTCCTATTTGCGGATGACCTAACTCTGGTATTGAAACTGAGGCTGATGCCGTGACATTACAGAGAGATATTGATGCTGTGTCTATATGGAGTCAAGAAACCACCTTCCGTTCAATAATCTCAAATGTAAAATAATAACTTTCACGCGAAAATCACAGCCCATTATTGTTAATTATAAGTTGACTGACGCTCCTTTGGAAAGAGTTAAAGAGATTAGGACTTAGGATTACTATTAGATTGCAAATTAGATTTTCACACGCACATCAACAAAATTTGTAAGTCAGCGCACAAAATGTTAGGGTTTGTTGCAGGACTGCGTCACAGTTTGATAATACACGGGTCGCAAAGTATTATACAATGCTTATGTGCGCAGTAAACTCGAGTACGGTGCTGTTATCTGAATCCTTACGAAGAGAAATACGTTCTAATGATTGAAAAATACAACGTAAATTTGCTCGATGGATATATAAGAAACAGTACGGATACTATCCCTACTTATACCCTTCCTTATTCGTGTCTGGTATGGTGGACATTGAAACGTTGAAATTTAGAAGGGCAATGTCTCAAGTTATGCAATATCTGTCCATAATTCACAATAGGATTGATAGTCCCCAAATACCAGAGCGTGTCCGCATCTTGGTCCCTGGGAACGTGTCAGCAAACCTGCAGGGACAGGACAGGCCCGCGACTGCTGGAGCCCCCGCGCACGTACCGAGCGCGCTCGTCAAGCGCCCACCAACCGCGCACCTGCATTATTGGGGACATACTTGCACAGCACCACGAGCTAGACTTATTTGCCGATGGATTAGACATTTGTATAAAGAAATTCAAATAATTTTAAATAAATTCTAGCCATCAAACTTACATATATTGCTTTCATAATTAATTATTATAATTGCTAGTTGCGTATTGTTTTATTTTTTAATTATTATTATTGCTATTTTATTTTAATATTAATGTTATTTATGGACTCAGATTGTATTTTTATAATTTTTTCTATGATATTATTGATGTATTGTTAATTAGGATATTGTAAAATAATTTTGCTATTACCTATATAATGACGAGGATGTGTAATACTGAATTGTTAATCTTATAAGCGTTTTGATGTGTCATCTGTTAGCTTGTAAGATGAAATGTATATAAAAAAAAATATTATGTACTAACTAACTAAGTAAAATAACCACTTACCATCAGGTTTAATTGTAGTTAGCGCTGGCTAAGAATAGAAAAAAATTTACCCCGTGAAACTTTTCACGTAGATATTATTTTTATAACCAGCCATAAAATCGTGTGATGAATATGTATATAAGAATAAAGGTTGTCTCATTGACGGTACAGTAAAAATATAATATTATATTTTTCAGTATCTAAGCATAAAACTTTAAAATCTCTAAATCCCGAGGTATGTCCATATTAAGAGGCTGAATGGAGCTAAATTGATCTGCATGGGATCGTTTTGTGATTTCACATCGTTATCGAAAAAAATTGTACATACAATTGAGCGTATTCCAGGTGACGATTTTCAAAACACGAATCCACAAAATTCACTCAATAGAATTAATGCAAAGTAGCTTCTAAAATACTTAATTTTTCAACTCTCTCAGATTTCCATAAAACAATGTTGAGTATAATAAGTACAATTATGTGTCACATGTTAATAAGGCTATTGGGCTATTTTGATTTTTAATAAAGTGATTTTACTTAATTTAAATAATTTATTTTGCCCTTCTATACCAAGTAGCGATTTTTCTGTCACTACTATTGAATTTGACAGTGCTCGCTGAAATTTAGCGTCTCTAAACGGATCTAAGTCGTGCGCTAACCCGGCTATTAAGGTATTGAAAAAATAATTGAAAATATTTATTTTTACTTTCATGCCGAAGACTATCTTGTTCTATTTGGTTAAATGTTGTAAAACAAGTATTTACAAAGGTTTTCATTATTTTGTTATTCAATTGTTTACAGTTATTATCACAGTTTAGCTTACATTAGAAATTCTTGGTGGGATGCGTTGTATAAATAGGTACCTTATTTTCGGAAACAACTATAATATATATATATATATATATATATATATATATATATATATATATATATTGTTTTTTTTACCAGTGGAGCTTCAACACAATCTTAAAATGTTCAATGTATTAAAAAATTAACTATCAATAATTATTTGATTTTCTGTCGGTGTTTTATATTTGAAGATCGGTTATAAACAGCCATTAACGGGACATTTTGCAAAAACGAAACCTATCCTACCTAATTTTTACGTCGTTTCATCAGCGTCATTTTTAGTTTTGGGTAAATAAACCTTGTCAGTTTCAAAGAAACACGACTAAGTTCATATTAAAAGAAATGCACGTCATTACAAGATTTCTATGTAAAAGAAAGGCTACCGATAAGACTCCTTAAGACGTTCAAATTTTTATTTCGTTTACTTAAATACGAGACTAAAATAAATGTGAAAGGTCTTTTATCTTCAATAATAATTTTCATCAAAAATAGCATAAACTTATAAAATTCATACACACGGTCAATCATACTGAATATGATTAATTGTATTATAAAATATTTACTAGACTATTTCCAGTATAATGACCCAAATTTCATCATTAATGTATGACTGGCACACTTAAAAGTTTTCAGATCAGATCGCTAAATATTAACTAACATTTTATGATAAGGTCTTTTCTATAAAAAGTTGCAAGAAATATTAAATCACGGACCTCTTGGTTTGTTTTGCTATTCACTTAATTAGCAAAAAACAAGATGGGCTGATCTCAAACTTTACTTTGTGTAAAATTGATATTTAAAGATGATAATTAAAGTTTCTATGTAAAAGGTGTAATATATTAGGTAGGTATTATTTTCATCGGTAGTGGCCATTCATATTTGGGACAGTTTTCTGCAGAACTACACCTAGGAATTATTTTAAATAAGAAATACCAAAGCCAGCATCATTCTTAACACGCTTTTATTAGTTTGATATGTATCTATGTAACGGAATTTTTGAATGTGATTTTCATCCTTCCAAACGTCACATTGATTTAACACTTCGCACACTTATCAAAGTCCGATGACAATGCAATAATTTAAATAGTTTGTCCCATTATCCTTGCCAGGATCCTCAGGATTTGCGATTAATTCATAAAAACTACGATTTCTGCTAGTTTAATCTACTGTAAACCGCGTAAAAGAACTTCGGTCCAAAAAAACATGCTTTTGTAGTTTGCCGCACTATAAAATAAAAATAAATAATGGTTTAAAAACTAAATAAACATGGGATGAGACGCTCGCGTCTGTAGGCTTGACCACCTAATCCTAGGCCCACCCTACACGTGTCCCTGGTGGTGCTAAACAAGCGACAAAGACGAAAAAACAGACCTGGCTTCTCGCCGTGTGGTAGTATACATACATACATATAATCACGCCTCTTTCCCGTAGGGGCAGAGACCACTTTTTCCACTTGCTATGATCCTTACATACTTGTTTCGCTTCGTCCACTTTCATTATTCCTTCATACATGCTCTTCGGTTTAGGTACTTTGACCTGGCCTTTTTCAAGACGTCCCTGATTTGGTCTAGAAACGTCCGCCTAGGTCTACCCTTCCAACACTTTCATTCACATTCGTCTTATACACTTTTTTCGTCAATCGTTCTTCATTCATTCTCTCGACATGGCCAAACCATCTCAGCATAGTCAATTTTGTCACTACATCTTCTTTCAGACCACAACGTTTCCTTTATCTCACTATTTCTTATCCTGTAACTCAATTTAACTCCTATCATACTTCTTAATGCTCTCATCTCAACTGCATTTATTCTGCTTTCATGTTTCTTCTGCCATACCCAACTTTCACTTCCATACATGAGTGTCGGAAAACACACCCTCATGCACAGCCAAACGAGCCTTGTTAGGCACCTTCCGACTGCTCATAAAGGAGTGCAAAGCTCCATTCACCATGTTTCCTGCATTCACTCTTCTTTCGATATCACTCTCACACTTTCCATCTCTTGTAAACTTTTAACCCAGATACACAAACTCCTTCACCTATTCAATTTGTTCATCTCCAATCACGATATTGCAGTCTGTCACTGCTCATCTCTTTCAAACACCATCACTTTCGTCTTATTTATATTCATCTTCATTCCTTTCTAACAAAAGCTCTACTCATAGCAGTTACCATCTCCTGCAACTTCTCGTCCGAAGACGCAAGTACTTCGTCATCAGAATAGAGAAAACATTTGACGAGTAGCTCATTCATTCTCAACCCACTTTCATTTTCACTATATACACTTACACTCTTTTAAATTTGTCACAATTGTCCATGAACAGATTAAACAGCCACGGTGACGCTACACATCCCTGTGTAACACCTTTTTCGATATTAAACCATTCAGTGTATGCCCCGTTTATCCTTAAACAAGCACTAGAATCCCTATAAAGAGATTGCAATGCTCGTATGAGGATACTGCTCACACCGTTCACGGACAGTGCTGACCACAATTCATTCCTCACTACTCTACGTGTGGTAGTGGCGTAAAATATACACCAACACTTTCGCACCATGAGGCACAAAAGAAAAGAAATGGCCCCGAGTTCCCGGCGCCCCTTTAATGGGGCAGGGTGCGAAGAATCTCCGAGAGGAAAACCGGCGACGAGGTTCGCCACCCGTCACGTTCTGTCACCCGGAGGTCCGAAAAGTGGATTGCGGAAGCCTGTCTGGCTACACTAAATGTATGTGGAGCAATGAATGATAAGATGGATTAAGTACGCGAAATGATGAATGATAGAGGAATAGATGTATTATGTGTAAATGTGACGAAACGGAAGGGAATGCCCTCTACATGGCATGTATACCGCGTACTAGTCTGGTGTAGACGAGAGCGGGCATTCCAGGGAGTCCGTATCATCCTTTCAGAAAGAATGGGTCATTGTGTGAAAGAGTATGAATGTAAGCCTGAGACTGCTATGGATACGAATGAAAGTGGGCTTAAAGAAATTGTTTGTTCTAGGGTCTACGCCACAGACATGTCTAAACCCACTTATACCTGAGAGCAGTTTTGGGAGATGGTAAGGATGGTGCTAATGAAATGCAAGGGTAATGAAAATATCGTTATATTAGAGATTTTAATGGAAGGGTTATGAAGAGGCTTGAATATGAAAGGAAATTGGGAACGTTGGGTGATGAAAGCATAAATGAAAATGGTGAAAGAATATGGGATAACTTCGAGGCAAATATTAAATGTTCTGGAAACTCGTAAGAACTGCCAGGTACATTCAAAACAGACTAGAGTGAATGCTATACGAGACCAGAATGGCTGTATTCCGAATGACGAAGTTTCGAGTTTAAGGAGATGGAGGGAATACTTTGAAAGCGTGTTTATGAGTGATGAGACGTTTGAATTAAATGAAATAGAAATTGCGAAAGAAGAGGAAAGATATAGAGAGATAGGTATAGATGAAATAATGAAAGCAATGAAAAGTATGAAAGCAGGTAAGACAGCCGGATATGATAGAGTATCACTTGAAATGCTAAGGGCTGGATAGGAGTGGTGGCAGACCTGCTGTACACCTTATTTAATTTGTGTTGGGAACTTGCGGGTACCGGGAGACTGGTAAAGCCGTGATTGTCCCAATATATAAGGGAAAAGGATCGCAGCAGTACTGTAAAACTATCGTGGTATCTGCCTCCTAGCATTGTGGGAAAACTGTATGCTAAGGTGTTAATTGAAAGAGTTATGGAAGAAACTGATGGAAAATTTTGGGATGTGCAAGGGATTTAGAAAGGAATGGGATGTACGGATCAGGTATTTCCATGCGCATGATCGCGGAGAGTTTTTGGCCAAAACCTAAAAGTTTTTGTACGTTCGTGGACTTGGAAAAGGCTTATGACAGAGTGGACAGGGATGTGTTATGGCAAACACTGAACTCATATGGTTGATACAGGCATTGAAGTCTCTGTATAGAGACTCCAGTGCTTGTGTCAGGATCAACGGGCCTACTTGGATTGGTTTGGCATCCATAAAGGTGTCAGACAGGGCTGTGTGGCTTCTCCATGGGTGTTCAACCTATTTATGGACAGTTGTTTAGAAAATTTGAAAGTTGAAGAATGCGGGTTAAGAATGGGTGAGGTAACCGTCAAATGCCTTTTGTACGCCGATGATCAAATCATACTTGCGTCGTCGGCGGCCGGGTTGCTAATGATGGTTACATTAATGAACAGGTCATTAAAAGAAAGGGGAATGAAAGTGAACGCAAGTAAGACGAAAGTTATGGTTTTTGAAGAAGAAGAAAACGATATGTGAAATAAGAACAGAAGGGGAATTGGTCGAGCAAGTAGATGAGTTTGTGTATTTGGGATGTGTATTTAGCAGGGATGGTAGATATGATAAGGATATAGAACGACGAGTGAACGCAGGAAATAGAGTAAATGGGGCTCTACACTCTATTGTGGAAAGTCAGAATGTGTCCAAAAGGTACGTATGGCAATTCACAATGCTGTGTTAGTCCCTACTTTAATGTATGGTAGTGAAAGTTGGGTGTGGCAGAAGAAGCACGAGAGTAGAATAAATGCTGTAGAAATGCGGTCATTATGGAGTATATTAGGACTGAATCTAAATGAAATAGTGAGAAATTGTGTGATAAGAGAAGTGTGGTTTGGTAAGATGATGTTGTGACCAGGATTAAGAAAGGAATGCTTCGGTGGTTTGGTCATGTAGAAAGAATGAATGAGGAAAGAGTGACAAAGCAAATTTATGTGGCAGAGGTGAACGGCAGAGTCTGAAAGGGACGCCCTAGGCGAAAATTTATCGACCAAATTGGCGATATATTGAAAATGTGCCAAATTAAGAGTACTTTTAACCGACGAGCGTGTATGCGTAGATATAGGGATGTGGAGGAGGTGAGAGGTGTTAGGATAGATTTGGATGCCAAATGGAAGTCCATAGTTCCGCTTACCCCTCTGGTTGACTGTTTTTAAATAAACACGATTTTGTAGATAACCAAACTAAAAAGTAGAAAATAATTTTCAATAAGTTTAAAATAAGAAAATAGTGATTAACTTAAAATCATTTTATTGTAATAAAGCGTGGTGTGCGTGCTTAATGTCATTTGTTGTAAATATTTTTTGTGATATTTATAAAATTAGCGTCATCATAAAATATCTGAAAAGCACCCCACGCGGTTATCTATAAACGTCTGTTTTTAGTATTTTTAAATTATTATTTTCTGTACAGAACTCGCAAAGTGTTGCTCAAGGCACTATAAATACAGCAGCTGATAAAATGTTACACCTCATAACTGTTAACAAAAATTGTTATTGTAAATGGTTTTATAGAAAAATTATTCCGCCGTGTCAGGTGCAGGAGCTATTATTAAAAGGAGAAGAGGTAAAATTTTGTTTTAGAGATTGTTTTGCCTGCAATTGTGCATAAAATAAAAAATAACTTCAGCCAAAGAGCACAACTTCAGGCCGAATGGTATGGAAAAAAAATTAATTTTACCAGGTTTCAAAAAAAATTGTGATAAAATAAAAAAAAAATTACAAACTTATCCAAGATACCTAATACGTTATAATATAACAAATAATATATAACAAATAATAAACTATTGAGTTTGTGTCAGTTTTTAAAAAGATTACAAGATTTAACAATAAGACACAAAAATAAATGTGAAAAAAGTTCTGGATCTGATTGACGATATAGAGCTTTAGAAAAATAAATACATTTTGACCACTTCAGGACCGTCTTCTAAAACATGAATAGCGTGACGGATGCTTCCTGGTCCATTACTGTTTTAATAAAAACAAGTCCGTTTTTATTCTTTATTTCTTTAAATAAGCTAAGTTTTATTACGTTTATTCATAAAAAAAACGAATGAATATATGAGGGCTGTCTCTCGATGAAAAAATAGACAGACCTGTATAGATAAGCGTTAATTACATATCAAAATCTTCGACCAATCAGAATTATCTGTGACGTCATTTCTGTTTTTACGTTTGTTTGTTTACGAGCAATTAAGCTCGTGTTTATTTATAAATTCGGAGACTAAACCCACCAACTACTCCAAACCCTCACAAAATTAGACACACACACAGTAAAGTTTAAGTTACGGCTTATTTACGACAGTCAAATTTTAAATTTTAAAACCTTACTTTTTTATACAATATCAATCCATTGAAGCGAAGTTATTTTAAGGTATTACATAAACATTTAAGCCTTGTATTGTATCGCAGAAAACAAAAGAGGTGCGCAGGAAACAGTGCGGAAACAGCCGCGGCGGCTTTTGTTGCCTGTAGTTTCTGTTAAAACAAAAGCACCGCTTGAAAACCAATTTACACCTGCACACAGCACGCATACAACCGCGTGGCGAAGCACACCTCCAATCTGCTAAACCAACAAAAGCAGTCTCCACCAGTGAAGGGGATAATGGCCTTTGTAACTTTTAATTGAAAATCGAGGAACCGTTTAAGAATAAGGACTATGCAAAATTAAACAACAACGATGGAAAGAGATAGAAATCTTATATTTCTCTATAAAGCTAATGCCCGATACGTCTTTCTTTTACAACAACATTGGTTTCAAATTTGTATTCAATTCAGATTTCTTTACTCTGAACATTTAAAAATAAAATATTTAATAACCGGATGACTGATCTCAACATTACATTTAAAAAAAGTGTTGCTTGGTTCTGAGCGGAGTTACTTATGTCAGACGCGGCATTCATATTGAGTTAACGTTTATAAGCAAAAAATAAATCATTATTTAAAAACTTAAAAAACACTAAGGGTTCGGTTACTCAATTAACCAATATAATGTTTCATAATATTATACAAGTTATTGATATCCGGCCTTTGTAACTGTGTAGTGGCAGTGTAAGAACATCCACTACCCCATAATATCGTCCCGTGGGTGTCGTAATAGGCAACTGAGGGTAAGAAACCAGGAGACCTAATCACAGTGATGTAGCATGGGTTGTTGCCACGTGGGTCGCTAGAGCCAATAAGGTCCTCCTCCTTCATTTTAGAAACTATCTTAAAAATATAAAATCGCTAAAAGTCCTCTTTACTCTATGTATTTATTTATTTACACTTTATTGTTATACTATTTGAAAATGAATAAAATTAAAGTAAGAACGTTTGTGTACTTACCAACCGTACCTTTACCATGCGTGTGTGAATGTGAAGGGGTAAAACGATGGCGTGCGATTATCTTTACTCTCAGAACTTGCAGTGCTACTATGTTCGTAATATTTTAATCAAAAGTCTTACTGAAAGAACTACTTTCAGATTTTTTACTGAAATCAATTGCTAGGTAGAATATAACGTACGTGTGGGTAAGTACCACCCTCTTACTCATTTCTGCCGCCAAATAGCATTGCTTGCAGTGCTGTGCAAGGCTGTAAGGCATTTCATGTTAATGATTTCTTATATTTACGCGAATACGACACATGGAATAAAACTAATTTCATAGATTTTTTCGCGTTTAATTTTAACTTTTTTTATTCCCGACGTTCCGGGTACTTTCCAGCGCCCATGTTCACAGGGGGTGGGGGGACTGAGGTGTTTAACGTCCCGACATACTGCACACTTCCCGGAGCGTCGATGCTTCACATCAGCGATATGTTCTTTCACGCGGGTTTTTATGGATCTTTTTGTTTGTCCTATGTAAGAGAGACCACTGCTGCATCTTGTAGAGGGATATTACAATTGAAGGATGGTAAAAACTGACTAATCTTCTTCGGCGGCTTGAAGTATGTTTTAAAGGAAGCACGGTTCAAGATTACTATTTACATGCCTACCTATTGAAGATAGTGTACTGTGGTGCCTTAACTTCTACTTGGGATCCCATAATTAATAAAATGAAATCTAAACCCAAGCATACTATTGCAATACTTCAAGATACTGTAAGCTCTATCTGCGTAGATCGCACCAAAAATTAAAAAATATATTAAAAGTTGAAGGTAGCCTTCGTTAACTATGACATCGGGGCGTCAAATACCTATTAAACGCGATGAAATCCTTAAAATTAGTTTCATTTCATGCATTCCGTCTTTATCCTCAAAAATAACAACGCATCTGCATCTTTGTTTGAAGTGGCCTGCCCATGTTCATGGGGTGCTACTGTAGGCTACTATCTTTACCACCCCCCCCCCCCCCAAACACCGTGCTACGCCACTGATTTATAATTTATTGCATGTAGTAATTAGTTACGTCGGTAGCTAAATAAAATCAGTTGTCATACGAAAACGAACTTAGAGCATATAAACGATGTTGTTTCTCTTTGAATAACCTCCAATACAACATGGTGTCAAGTTCAAATCCATGTTTCTTGTGGGGAATGAGACCCACTAACATAATACCTAATAAATGATACCATGTCAGGTGATACATTTGTTGATTATTATTTTTATAGCGCAATTTTATTACAGGTCATGACTGCCATTTTTATTTTATGATTACGTCATAATGTAACCTATGTTAATAATTGAATTGAATTCTCACTTTAATTAAAAGAATCATTAAAATCGCTTCACAATTGACAAAGACATCGCGTAATATACACGTACAAAAAACATAAGTCCAATTGAGACCCCTTCCTTTTTTGAAAACGGCCAACAATAAAATCTCAGCGCTGTTAGGTTGTTGTTAACAATTTAGAAAAGAACATTTATCTTAGAAATTATTACAAAAGAACAAACGAAAAAATTACATTTACCTGCGCTAAAGTTAGACTTAAAAAATCTAAGTTGTAGGAGACAAATACTACTGCCTTAACAAGTCCTATGTTGCCACACGTACTACAGAGAAAAGCACTTTAAAAGAGGATCCGTACGAAATGCACTACCCTCGACCGACTTGGGAGTGGCAATACATAATTTATTAGTAACGCCGCACCCCGCCACGGGACCTTGCGCCTTGCCAACTTCACTACAATAGCTACTATCGTGTGAAATGAGAAATGACCGTTCTTTTCTTCGAAACCCACCTGCCCTCACGTATAAAATCCACGAAGAACGATCGCTATACTTAGCTGTATGCGGCATTGTGCGGCAATCGTTGGTATCTACTCAGCACATTATATAAAGTCTGGGACGCTCGAGTTGAATGAATCCTCTTAGAATCTATGGGCTGTTATTTGCGGCGTGCAATCTACTAAATTGACATCGTTTCGCCCGGCTGCAGTTGCTGGAATATGAAATTTCGCAATAATATGAAATTGTTGTCTACAAACGTTACTTTGAATAGTTTTGATTTGAAAAGGTATTGAGTTTATAGTGTACTAGCAAATGCCCGCAACTTCACTCGTGTGATATTATTTTATTCAGAAACAATACCATTGTAGTACCAAATTGTATATCTATTAGCCGCAAATACTAGCTTAATTAACCTGAAAGGTTAGCCTAGCCTTTTTACTAAACGGCGCCGTTCTCAGCGGTACTTGAGTGGCAGTCTCGTACCGGGAAGCAAAGTATAGGACGGCCATCTACTACCTAGTAAGACATGGATAAAGTCAACGGACGCATATAATATCTATGTTGAAACCCCAATTACGTAAAATCATGAAATCACCACTTCAATATTAACATTACCAACAAGTGCTAATGTAAATATTTCAGAAAGAATCCCAACGTATGGTTGAATAAAGAACTTTTGGTATGAAATGAATTCTGAAATTCTATGCTAAAAATAACCACTGAGTTCGCTGCAAATGCCGCAAAAGTTCAAAGCAATGGAAAATACAAATTTTCAAAACGTTGCACCGCTTTTAAAGTAATTTCTCTACCGCTTAAAACTTTTCGATGTTCAACTCTTCGTCTTTTTAACTCTCACATTCAGAGATATTGCAACATTATAAATAAACAGTACATTATTAAAAAAAAGTTAAGTAAATTAAAATCTGCTGCAGTTACATAAAAAAAAAATGTTTTAAACAAGTAGATAACTTTAGTAAGTAATTTACAAGATTTCTTCCTCTGCCTTTTTTCAGTATAACCATAATACTCTGTAACCTTACGACGCTACTTCTGTAACCGTTCGGAATATTTTACGTCTATTCTCAAACATTTTTATTTTTAGATATTTTATTTACCAAAATGTTATTATCTTTGCGGTATTTTACTCCCTTCGCCTCGGAAGCCGTTAGTCCTGCGCCAGATCTCTTTCTCGTCGTGTCGGATTGCAGTCTCATCAGAGTATCAGAGTGAGGGAAACCTATATAATTTTCAGTATTTTATAGATAAATGTATTATTTCTTTTTTATAGAAAAACACGGTTCGTCTGATGGTAAGTGGAACTGTGGCCTATAGACATCTACATCTATCCTCGATTAAGAATCAAATGCAGATACATTGTCACTCCTGAGGACTAATATGGAGTGCCTCGTATCCAGTAAAACGTGTCTCCGGTTCTTTACACTCACCATACGATACACAGCAGTAATAAGCTACTATTTTACTCTGGTGTTTTGTGTGAGCTTGGTCCTTCCCCGGTCGAGCTGACCCATTCGTGCTACAACCATAATATAGCTGCAGCCTGGCTCTACTAAGTAAATACTATTAATGATTAAATTAATTAACTTATAAATCACGTAATTAAAGAATATTACTAAGCTTTCCCGAATGGTAACCCAGATTAAATTAAATATGTTATTCTTTACTCGGGCACATCCGTATTCATCTCACAATTTTCCTCTTACTTGAAATCCTAATGGTAAATAAGTGGGCTCGTGGGCTCGTTTGCTCATTTTTTTCTTTAGAATTTTATGGTATAAAATTCAAATAATTTTTTTTTTAATTTAAGTATGATCCTCCATAATTTATTACAAAATGATAGGCTTATAAGAAGTTTTTATTTAAAGACAAATAAAGAAATATTTTTGTATATTTAATTATAGAAAATGTTTTTTTATACAGTAGGTAAGTAGTAGTAGTAAAGAAAGCGGAAAAAACCCACGTGCAAATTTATACAGCTGACCACAATGTGTGAGTGGAAAAGACTTGGAAATTCTACCAATGATGACTTTAAGTACGTTTTTTTTTAAATATCGCTAACCAGAAAGTCGATCGTTCCTAAGTCGAAAAGTTTATATGTCAGCGTCAAAACGATTTAAAAATCTTTACATTGTGTGCAACTGCACTAAAATCTGAAAAATGAGATCCAAAATTTATTTTTAATTCCATGTATTGCGGAATATGGAGACACAGCTTGCTGCCTGAATGTTTAGCATTTATTGAAATGCGTAAATTATTTTTGATCAATTGAAAATGAAACAAAACAATTATAATGTGGCAAAACACCTCAATGTGAATGTAATCAGGCAGAAGCTGATTTTCTCCTAATTATTTTAAATTAAAAGTTTCCCTGTCCACGATATATACACAATATTTAAACAATTGAAATGTTCATAAATGATTCATGGGACAGGGAAAGGGTTAAGGTTATGTTTTTTTTTTTTGGAATGTGTTCGGGTAAATCTGTATAAAACGTTAAATAATGTCCTCCAGACCGTATTTCGGTCACGGCGGAGTCTCAACGGAGACTAGAAATCTGCGCAGGACAAGATTATATTGTCTGAGTGTATGGGCAGACACAGGTGCATACTATTTATAGCACGATGGAATAGTAATCGGACGAATGGAGAAGAACGATGAAGCACACGGTTGAAACCGCCAATTTCCTGACTCCGCGCTGTTACTAAGAATTTCTTGACAGAAAAACCTAATAAATGATTTTTTACCGACCCAGGATTCGAACCAGGACCACATGATCAGCAGTCGCGTTTATGACTACTGAAACATCGGGCAGTTGATATATTAATAAAATACATATGTTAATTAATACGCCCCGTGAAGTGGCGGGTAAGAATACTCACTACCCCATATCTTCCCGTGGGTGTCGTAAGAGGCGACAGAGGGAAACTGAGGCAGAGGATGGGCAGCAGCATCTTTCTGATAACAGCAAAAAACAATAAAAAACTGCGGTTGCCAACCCGCTCGCCAAGCGTGGCAACTATGGCAATATACCCCCCATGAGCGACGACACAAAGAAACGGCCCCCAGTCCCCGGCGGCCCCGCTATTCCTGGCTACGGTGGTGACCATGGTAACGGCGGGGCAGGGGGTGCTAAGAATCTCCGGTGGAGGTTCGGTTGCCACCTACGACGACTCGACCTGGCAACTTATAACGCACGTACCCTGAGGACTGACGAGAAGATCCTGGAGCTGGAAGAAGAGATAGACAGGTTACGCTGGAATATTATAGGATTATCCGAGGTCCGAAGAGAGGGGGAGGACACGGTAATCCTCGAATCCGGCAACTTCGAAACCCAAGGAGGTGTCGGATTTATCGTCCACAAGTCTCTCGTTAACAACGTTGTAAAGATTGGGAGTGTGTCGACGAGGGTTGCGTACCTTATACTCAGAATCACCAAACGGTATTCGCTGAAGGTTATACAGGTTTACGCACCAACTTCGGCACACCCCGATGAGGAGGTGGAGGAAATGTATCAGGATATCTCTAGAGCCATGCATTCCTCCAAACCCACTATACGGTGTTAATGGAGACTTCAACGCAAAACTAGGCACAAGAGAGTACGGTGAGCTGAAAGTAGGAAATTCGGAGTAGGGCAACGGAGCCCATAGGCCAGCAGCTGGCCGACTTCATGGAGAGAGGGACTTTTATGATGAACTCTTTCTTCCAGAAGCGGCCCCACAGGAAGTGGACCTGGTTGAGCCCCGACGGTTCGACAAAATGAGATTGACTTCATTATGACGACCAGGCGACAATTGTTCAGTGATGTCTCAGTGATCGCGAGGTGAAAACCGGCAGCGATCACCGAATGGTGAGGGACACACTGAACCTAAACGTAAAGTTGAGAGGTCACGTCTAATGAAGTCAACGCTCCGTCCCTCGTGCTCTAATCCAAAGTCCCGAAACCTTTCAGCTCGAACTACGAAACCGTTTTCAGTGCCTAGAAGATTGCAATGCAGTGGACGATATGAATGACAAGCTCGTGGAAACTGTCCATGCGGTCGAGCTAAGTTTTGCAAGACACGCCGCAGAAGAACACAAAACTCTCCGATCACACCTTATCTCATGGCTGTTAGACGGGATATGAAGCTGCAGTCTTCAGTAGACTTGACAGCATACAGGCAACTGAACAGACAGATCTCCAAATGCATGCGGCGGGATTTTACGCAACTTCAATACTGCTCGTATTGAAGAAGCGATCGAGCGGAACCAGGCTCCAAAGTCTTTGCTAGAGATCTGTCTGCCAGAAAGAGCCAACTGTCGAAGCTGAAGACCGAGTGGCAGCGTCGTTTCGGACACCTGAGATTTTGAGTGAGATTGAGAGGTTCTATGGGCAGCTGTACACATCATCGTTGGAGCCACACGCAAGTGTGAGTAACGATCCAAGAGCGAGTCTTATCCGACACTATTCCGATGATATCCCGGACGTCAGTACTACCTAATAATACCCTTCGGCAAATTATACAGAAGTCCGAGGAGTACAATTTGCCACTATGTCTGGCGTATGTGGACTGCGAGAAAGCCTTGATTCCGTTGAAATTTGGCGGTGCTGCAGTCCCTTCAGCGGTGCCAAGTTGACTGTCGGTATATCGAAGTGCTGAAGTGCTTGTACAGTAGGGCTACGATGGCTATCCGAGTACAGAACAGGAGTACGAAACCTATCCAACTGCAGAGAGGTGTGAGACAGGGTGACGTTATATCCCCGAAACTCTTCACCGCTGCATGGAGGACGTTTTCAAGCTTCTGGACTGGAAAGGATACGGTATTAACATCAATGGCTAGTACATCACTCACCTTCGATTTGCCGACGATATAGTCCTTATGGCAGAATCGCTGGAGGACCTAAGCACTATGCTCATGACCTCAATAGTGCCTCCCAACGGATAGGTCTTAAGATGAACATGGACAAAACAAAGATCATGTTTAATGTCCATGTCACACCTATGCCGGTAGTTGTTGGAGCACTAAGCTCGAAGTTGTTGACGAGTATGTTTACCTGGGACAAATAGTCCGACTAGGTAAGTCCAACTGACCGAGAGGTCAATCGACGGATTCAACTCGGCTGGGCAGCGTTCGGGAAATTACGGCACATCTTCTCGTCAGGTATACCTCAAAACTTGAAAACGAGCCTGTACAACCAGTACGTATTGCCAGTGATGACATACGGAACTGAGACGTGGTCCTTCACTGCTGGCCGGATGAGGAAGCTCAAGGTCGCTCAGCGAGTTATGGAGAGGGCTATGCCGGAGTCTCACTGCGATAAACTTAGAAATGAGGTTATCCGCAGTAGAACCAGCGTGACCGACATAGCCCAACGGATTAGTAAGCTGAAGTGGCAATGGCCGGGCTTATAGTCGCTGAAGAACCGACAACCGATGGGGAAAAAAGGTTCTCGAGTGGCGGCCTGTACCGGCGGACGAAGTGTAGGGCGTCCCACAGATGGAGTGACGACCTGGTAAGACATGCAGGAAGTCGATGGATGCAGGTGGCTCAGGACCGTGCTTTGTGGCATTTTTTGGGGGAGGCCTATGTTCAGCAGTGGACTTGTGAAGGGCTGTAATGATGATGATGATGACATATGTTAAAACAATAATTCTTGCATAGATGGTCCTGATGACCATTGGAACTCGGTGGAGGAGTCAGTGTGGCCCTTATGCTAAGAAGTTTTGAGACTCCTTTAATGTACATTATTACTTTATCTACAACAGATTTGTTTTAATTATAAACACTTGCAATAAAATAATTCTTAAATGGAATTAACTGTAAATATTTTAACCACAGTGTTCTGTGTCTGGAATTATTTATTTTTTAAATCTAACTTATTAAATAGAACCTCCTTAACCCGGCGTGAGTGAGGTCGGGTATGTCATACCCGAGAAGTTTTTAAACGCAGATTATTTAATGTTACTGTTGCCATGCGAGTCCTGTCGTTTCAGTAGCTGGAGGTAAGGGTGCGAGGGGCGAGGTACAGTATCGAGTTTAGTGTTGCGCCGGCGGCGACGGTAGATACACATGCGTACACGTGGCTGGGGTACGTCACACCCGACCTCGTAGTCGGTGTTACATTTTTGTGTTGACAGTAAGTTTTTGATTTATAGTTATTTATAGTATTTTATGATTTATTTTTAGATTTTTCAAGATGTCTTATGAAGAAAATGAACGTCGGCTACAAGAACTATTACAAAACTGCTCAAGTGCTAGCTCCTGTGACTCCGAGAGCGAAGAAGAAATTGATAACTTTTCTCAGAGAAGTGAAGAAAGTGATTCGGAACAAGATGGTATTTTGGATAATTTGGAAGAGCCGGAATCAATGCCGGCGGCTACTAGTCAGTCGGGTGAGGTAAGTGCAACTTCTTATACAAAAAAAATCAAAGATTGTCAAAAGTCAAAAGATTGTCCTAGACATCCCGTTCGAGTTCGATCTGAGAATATTATTACTAATGCTCTAGGCGTAAAAGGTACTGCAAATTGCTAAAACTAAGATTGAAACATGGAGTCTCTTTATAACAGACAGTATGTTGAATACCGTACTTACATACACAAATATTCAAATAAAGGATAAAAGAGAAAAACATCCAAAAAATAAAGAGCAGTATCACATGAAAGATGCAACTTTGGAGGATTTGAAGGCATTTATAGGACTTTTGTATATAGCTGGCCTGAATCGCTCAAATAGACAAAACCTGAACGATTTGTGGCGTACAGATGATACAGGAGTTGAAATCTTTCGGACTACAATGTCACTGCAGAGGTTTTACTTCCTCCAAAATTGTTTGAGATTCAATGTTAAAAACACTCGCGACCAAAGAAAAAAGACTGACAATCTAGCTGCAATAAGGGACATTTTTGACAATTTTGTTGAAAATATTCAAAAAAATTATGTGCCTTCCGAGAATCTTACTATTGATGAGATGTTGTTATCTTTCCGAGGGCGATGTCCTTTCCGCGTATACATTCCCAAAAACCAGCCAAATATGGGATAAAAATTCAAGCTCTTGTAGATGCGGAGAAGTTTTACATTCTCAAACTGGAAATATATGCTGGAAAACAACCACCAGGACCTTACCAACTGAGTAACAAAGCGTTTGACATCATGAGCCGTTTAGTGGAGCCAATAACAAAAACGAACAGGAACTTGACGTTCGATAATTGGTTTACTAGTTTAGTTACCCACTTATGATTCATCTCTTGAAAGACCATTCATTGACTTCTGTCGGCACAGTCCGTAAAAACAAGACAAGTGCACCTGAGATCTTCAAAAAGGGAACGGAAGTCAATAGCTCTCGATTCGGGTTCCAAAACGATATTACTTTGGTGTCCTATGTACCTAAAAAAAATAAAGTTGTGCCGGTTATGTCAACTTTACACCATGATAAAAATATAGACGAATCGACAGGGGATAAAAGGAAACCGGAAATGATCACTTATTATAATAAAACTAAAGCCGGAGTCGATGTCGCAGATGAACTGAGTGCTACTTATGATGTTTCACGCAATAGCAAACGTTGGCCCATGACGATTTTTTGTGGTATACTCAATATGGCTGCCATAAATGGTATCATAACCTACAGAGAAAATAACACGGGTGACAAAACACGCATGAAGCGCCGAGACTACATTCGTAATTTAGGTTTGAATCTAATAAATGATAGTCTTCTGAACAGGCAACAGAACGTACATCTTCCAAGGAAACACGAAAGAGGATTGCTGATCTTTTAGGGAACCTTCACCACCAGTCCCCAAAAAATGGCTGGTAAATATGTTAGATGTGGTGAGTGTACTCAGAAAAGACAGAAAACAAAACATTACTGTACAAAATGTGAGAAGCCAATATGTATGGAAGTAGGTAGGTGTAACTTTGGTGCTCTGTTACATGATCTCATAAGACTTTTCAGTTCCTTTTTATTTATAGTAATTAGAAGACACTATTGTTATGTTGATTGACCAAATAAGTTGGGATTTTGTTAGATTTTTATGCGAAAAGAAGTTAACTATCTAAACTTGTATATTTTCAAAGAAAATTTAGATACTTTATTATTTCAATAAAAAATGACGCTTTTTGTACTTAATGCTGGTATTTTATTTACTAATCTTATTGAATGGATACTATTATTAATATATCTCAAGCATAAATGCTAATTACACAATCATTGTATCAAAAATTGAACATCAAAATTTTGGGTATCTCCTACCCGCCTCATAGCTGGTGTAACAATCACCTCATTCACGCCGGGTTAATTAAAATAAAGATAATAGATATTATGTACTTTTAAATATAATCACTACGAGCTTTAAATGTATAGAAAATTGCGCTTTAGTTTGCTTTATTACTAATCGGCGTGTGTAATGTAATGTAAAGGCAGGAGATTGAGTAAGTGGGTCAGGTAAGCGTGCCGCCGCGCCGCGGTTTTTAGATTTATTTGTATGTTTATTTGGAAGGAAGCTATGCTGATCATTATATCGTTTATTGGCGGTGTCAGAATATCCACTACACCATATCATCCCGTGGGTGTCGTAATAGGCGACAGAGGGGAACAAATCAGGAGATGGGCAGCAGCATCTTCCTGATAACACCTCAAAATAATAATAAAATACGTTTACCAACCCGCTTGACAAGCGTGGCCACTATAGCAAATATCCCCCTATGAGGCAATCTATGGGGGAGGCCTATGTTAAGCAGTGGACTTTTTTATAGAAGAGGGGGCGTGCTCACCTGATGGTAAGTGACTACCGCCGCCCATGAATAACTGCAACACCAGGGGAATTTCCGGTACGTTGCCGGCCTTTTAGAAAGGAGTAAGCTCTTTTCTTGAGATCCCTAAGTCGTATCAGTCCGGAAAAATCTCCGGTGGTAAACAATTCCACAGAGAAGTTGTACGAGCAAGAACTCCTAGTGAAACGCACAGTGGTGGACCGCCAAGCATCCAGATGATGAGGATGGTATCGTGAATTTTGACGCGATGTGCGTTCGTGAAATTTGGCGGCTGGAATTAATCCGAACAATTCCTCAGACCACTCCCCGTGGTAGATTCAATAGAAAATGCAAAGGGATCCCTGCGCAGCGCCAGTGAATTGAGCCGATCGGAAAGAACTCGGTCGTCGACGATTCGAACCGCTCTGCGCTGGATGCGGTCAAGTAGAAGGAGCAGGCACTGGGGTGCCCCGGCCCAGAGATGAGAACAGTATTCCATGTGAGGCCGAATTTGCGCTTTGTAAAGGTGCAAGCGATGTGCCGGCATGAAATACTGTCTCGCACTGCTGAGCACGCCAAGCTTTTTAAAGGCCAATTTGGCTTTCACTTCCAAGTGACTACAAAACTGCATGCTATTCGATATGTCGACGTCGAGGATTCCGATGTTAGCTAAGCCAGCAAGGGGAGTGCCTTGAAATGAGACTTGAGGAGATACGACAAAAGGGTTATTTTTAGCGGTAAACGCGCAAACTTGTGTCTTCTGGGGATTGAACTAGACTAAATTTAGTTGCCCCCAATCCGAGACTTTGTTTAGCAAAGACTCGACTTCAGACACAAGTTTGAAGTCGAGTCTTTGCTAAACAATGAATATTATGAAACAGAAATATTGGCACGGCCGGTATATAAGGCATCACCAGTGCTGTCGTCTGCATAGCAAGGAATGTTACCAGTTTGCAACATATCATTGATATGCAGGAGAAACAGCGTTGGTGATAACACGCAGCATTGTGGAACACCAGCGTTGATAGGCTTGTAATCAGAGCATGCACCGTCAACTATGACCTTGATGCTCCGAACAGTAAGGAAACTGGTGATCCATTTGCACAATTTCTCGGGAAGCCCATAGGAAGAGAGCTTCGAAAGAAGCGCTTCGTGCCAGATCCAATCGAAGGCCTTCGCTATATCTAAACTAACGGCCAATGCCTCCCCCTTGGACTCTACTGCCTTCGCCCATCTATGAGTCAGGTAGAGCAGAAGATCACCAGCTGATCGACCCCGAAGAAAACCATACTGGCGGTCACTAATCAGCTGGTGATTCTCAAGGTACCTTGTGAGCGGGCAGTTTATAATGGATTCCATTATTTTGGAGAACAAGGAGGTGATGACGATAGGCTTGTAGTTAGACGGGTCTGAGCGGTCGCCTTTTTTAGGGATTGGGTGGACCAAAGTTGTCTTCCATGAATTCGGGACTATGCCATTGGAGTAGGAGTAACGGAAAAGCTCCAGAGCACACGTCTTCAGCACAATGGGAGGGACTCCCTCAGGCCCACTCGAATTGCTGACGTCCAGGGTAAGTAGTGCTTTGCAAACCGAGCGCTGTGTAAACCGCACACCCGGCATGGAGCACTCACACCGCGGGATGGTCGGCGGTGTGTTCCCCCCGTCATCAAGAGTCAAGTTGGACGCAAATAGAGAGCCTAACAGCTCGGCTTTCTCCTTTGCGAGAGACCGGAATGCACGGGTTCCCGAAGGACTAGCTTCTCGCCAATTCTGCCGATGTGCTCAGACCTTGCCTTGGCAATGATTCTTTTGGATGACCTGGAGGCGGAATTATACTTCTTTTTAAGAGCGCTGGTGCTTACATCCAAAGACGTTGATACGTCAGCCCAGGCCCGGTAGCACTCCTGCTTATAGCGTGATGATATTTTACAGTAGCGAACAAACCATGGCTGGGATCTGCCTCTGATGGCCACTACAGAGGATGGAATAAAAAGTTCCATACCCTGAAGTACCACATCAGCGACAGAATTAGCAACAACGCTGGGATCGTCCGGCGAGAAGTAGGATGCAAAAAAAAGACCGCATCCTATCCCAATCGGCCGACCTATAGTGCCAAGCACGGTGGCAGCTTGCAGAATGCAAACGCGACGTTAGAGTGAATGGCACTTCACTCCGGACAAGACAATGGTCCGACGAGCCTAGAGGGGCGTCGACGAAAACCTGATATCCGTCCGAATGAGAGGTCAGCAGAAGGTCCAACAGGGAAGGTGCATGATCCTCCACATCTGGAATCCGCGTAGGCGAAATAACCAGTTTTGTCAGACCATATGCCAAGGCAAAGTCATAAACAGATCTCTCTGCATGATCGGTTAAACGTGAACCGAGCCATTCGGCGTGGTGGGCGTTAAAATCGCCAAAAATCACGATCTCTGCGGATGGGATCAGCTATAGCAAGGAAGCTGTAGCCATTTGGACGTGGTCGATAAGTAGGTCCGTTTCGGCATTACAACTATGGGACCTATAGAGGCACCCGTAGACGCGGGGATCGTCGTCGCTGTCTACGCGTAGCCATAGGATGGACAGGTCCGTACCTTCAAGTCTGCCGAGGCGTCGAAAACAAATGTCTTCTCTGACGTATACGCAAACTCCAGCCCGGAGCACAAAGGAGTGTTCTTATTTGTACCGCGGGTAGGAGAGATATGAAGTATCAGCCGGAGAGGACACCTGAGTCTCGGTTAAAAAGAGCAAGGCCGGCTTCACCGTCTCCAGATGGTAGTGGACAGCGTTAAGGTTGGAATGAAGTCCGCTGATGTTGCAAAAGTTCACGGATAGCGTTACAGGGGTCACCTTGGTGTTAATCCTCCACAGGTTTAGTCGCGAGTGGAATATCACCCCCCCAGAAGACGCGGGCAGCCTGAGCACCCACGCTCAGGAGTGGAGTCGCTTGGCCGTGGATGCTCAGCGAGGGATTCTCTAGGGGTTCTGGTCCCCTCCTGGGGTAGTCTGATTACATTTAATTCCACTACCATGTTGATGGGGGGGGGCGGCAATTGGGCCTCCGGCCACCTGCACTCATCAAGCGAAACACAGATGTAAACCTTTACTTCACGCTGGCATTCTGTGAGGTCGTGGTACCACCTTGGTTTGAGCCGGCCCATCCGTGCGACAGCAAAAGCTACCGCGTGGCTCTACCACTGTTAAAACTTAGACTTTAATAGGTTGTAGCGGATGTTTATTTATTAATTAAAAAAAACCACACTAGGATTATCTCCTGTATTTTAAGGCACACAAATACTTGTTCAAACCTACGGCTTTCAGCGCCGCAACTCATTGCTAAGCCATTGCCGTCAAACGGCTCCGTGGAGGAGTGGCGCACGTGACATTACTTTATTTGTGCAATAAAAAAAAAAAACAACCACCTTGATTGTTGAAAAATGTTTGACGATTCGCATCTACCGCTGGCCTTAATTCACTCGTGCGTGTGACATAGTGATGGGATGTTGAAATGTCTGCGTGTGCGTGAGAGACAAGCCGCAATTATCCGCAAACAATACAACATGTGCATGTGTCGCTCACTTTTTTAATCAATGCTTACGAATGATAACAAAACTGGAAGTTTATTATGCAAGTAGAAGTAAAGATTATTATATACGAGTATTTAACTTTTATTTTGCATAAAAATGTATATGTCACTGATTTCGATTACAGCGCACTCTGTTATAACGCTCTTTAATTGAAATTATTTCAGAAAAAGCGAAAAACACTCGGCTTTCGGGTCGTTAGAATACTACATGGCTATTACGTCACGGACCTTGGATTTAAATTTCAGATATCATTTGTTGTTCTTTGGGTCTACTTGTGGCCCTGCATCCTAGATTACATCTTAAGCCGCGTATCGATTACGCGCTCCTGGCGCGCGCGCCATGAATGACCGCGCCGACCAGTGCGTTCCGCGGAACGCGCTCCAAATGTTCCATGTGAATCAACTAGCGCCTGGCGCGCGCGGCAGCCATTCCAGTGTTTGACCGTTCAACATGGATGTCGGTCGTGTACGAGCAGCTGCCGCTTTCGTAGTGCCATGCATCTTCTCTTAGCGCTTTATTATGATAAAAACGACCTTTGCTATTCCACAGCAGATCTTTTAAACTATATAATTGTATTAATTTACGGCAACTTTGGTTATCCATATCTCGGAACGCAACGAACACATGAATAATGAAAACAATCGTCCCAACTGACACGCGCGCCAAACTTAAACTACTTTGATACGCGGTAAAAAACCGACACCAGATGGAGCGGCCCGCTCCACGTTTGAGCGTTCCAACGAACAATTTGGCGCGCGTCCAAGGCGGTATCCATTTCGCGCGGCTGGAGCGCGCGCCAATGTCCGACCTCTTGGAGCGCATAATCGATACGCGGCTTTATGCTATGCGTGTTACTTCGGGCATGAGTTGGGCTAACGAGTGAGTGCCACTGTAGCACGTACACTCTACTTACCAGTTGACAAATTGGAATATTATTCTATATTTACTGACATGATTGAATACAAATTACACTTAGCAGTAAGCTATCGCATGAGTCTATTTCTGCTAATGATGCATTATTTAAAGGCGAAACATGTGCCATATTACTGACGATGTTGTATTATTTCTAGAGCAGTGGTGTGTTAGTGTGAATGGTGTGATGGTGGTGTATATTTTATACAGTTGTGATGATGAGGACTGAAACAGTTCATACAGAGGGCGGAATGGAGGTGCTCTTTAGATTTGATATAACATTTTATCGGATCGTAATTCATTTTAAAATCTTTTATTGAATATATTTCGCAAAACATATGAAATGAGGACAAGAATTTTCCGTGTTTTCGCAGCCACTTCCTTGGTCCTTTTACCTAGGATTTCTCGTTTCCACGGTATTTAACTCATATATTCCATATCTAAACAATCTCTAAAAATACATATAGAAGAAGCAGAGACTTATTTATAAAGCTTTTTACGCTGCACGTTAATCATTATTATTCTTATCTCTACATACTAGACTTTATCAATGTCTAATTAAAAGAAGCAATCAATTTGTGGTTCGCTTCGTGTTCTAGTGCTCAAGTTACTGTTTGCATCTTAAACACGCTCACGTATTGTAATATTGTTACGTGCGCATATTACAAGGATAAGAAATAAGGATATTGAAAAAGAGCAGTATTTTAGAAGAGCTACGACAGGTCTAGTCTTGTCTAGTCTAATAGTGTAAGTTCTCTGAGCGCTGGCCTGGGCATAACTGTAATTGTTAATTGAAACTTTAAACGTTGATTCAGCAAGTTTTCGGCAGTTAACAACATTGTTCTAAAACCTATAAGTTCTCGCGAAAAGCTTGTAATCCAAAGAAGAAGTGACAGAAAAATATTTTAAAAGACATGTAAAGCACATTAACACGCATTGAAGCACCATGTGGAGCTCTTAATATTCACAGGGTGTTATATGATCGCACGAGAAACGTTTATAGATATTAGATATTGTAGTTTAAACCAGCACTAGGTGGTAGCACTCATTTTCTGCCTAGGAGCCTGCCTGGTGCCGCCGCCGCAGTGCTTACATTGCTGCGTTCCGGTCTGGAGGAGAGAGTCTGTATAACAGGCTGTGAGGCATTCCATCTAAGTCCACAGAGGTGCCAATGCCTCTGTAGCTTTCTTGGTTTGAAGTTGGCTGCAAAAGTCCATGTACTGCGGTAGCCATTTACCGTTAGTTGGAATATAAGTTCATTTATCACTTCTGTTCGATAAAAAAAGATTTGTTCGCTTAATATTGTTTTCAAAAAAATCTCTAATCATACTTGTACATAGAACACTTCGTATTTTTAACTTATAACGGTGGTAGAGCCACGCAGCAGCTTTTGCTGTTGCACGTATGGGCAGGCTCGAGCCGGGTTAGTACCACGACCTCACAGAATACCGGCGTGAAGTGGAAGCTCTGCTTTTGCGTTTCGTCTGGTGAGTGCAGGTGACCGGAGGCCCAATTCTCCCCATCAACATGGTAGCGGAATTAAATTTTAGACTACCCCAGGAGGGTACCAGCACCCCTGGAGAATCCTCGCTGAGCATCCACGACCATGCTACTCCACTCCTGAGCGTGGTGCTCAGGCTGCCCCGCGTATTCTGGGGCAAAATTCCGCTCAAAACAATAACTGCTCGGGGCAAACTGAGCAACAAGACCAAGGCGACCCCGCCACGCTATCCGTGAATTTCTGCAACATCAGGGACTTCACTCGAACCTAAACGCCGTCCATCAATATCTCGAGACGGCGAAGCCGGCCTTGCTCTTTCTGACCGAGACGCAGGTGTCCTCTCCGGCTGATACTTCGTATCTCTCCTACCCGGGGTACAAATTGAACACCTTTGTGCCTCGGGCTGGAGTTTGCGTACGTCAGAGAGGACATCTGTTCTCGACGCCTCGGCAGTCTTGAAGGTTCGGACCTGTCCATCCTTTGGCTACGCGTAGATAGCGACGACCATCCGCGCGTCTACGGGTGCCTCTATAGGTCCCATAGCGGTAATGCCGAACAGACCGACTCATCGACCACGTCCAAATGGCTACAGATTTCTTGACAACAGGTCCCATCCGCAGAGATCGTGATCTTGGCGATTTTAACGCCCACCACGCCGAATGGCTTGGTTCACGTTTAACCGATCATGCGGGAGATCTGTTTATGACTTTGCTTTGGCATATGGTCTGACACAGCTGGTTACTTCGCCTACGCGGATTCCAGATGTGAAGGATCATACACCTTCCCTGTTGGACCTTCTGCTGACCTCTCACCCGACGGATATCAGGTTTCCGTCGATGCCTTCGGCTCTTCGACCATTGTCTGATCCGGAGGTGGTGCCACCACGCCCCTCGCGGTTGCGTTCTGCAGGTTGCCGCCGTGTTTGGCATTACAGGTCGGCGGATTGGGACGGAATGCGGTCTTTCTTTGCATCCACCCATGGGGGCGGGTTTGCTTCGCCGGATGATCCCAGCGCTGTTGCTGACTCTGTCACTGATGTGGTGTTACAGGAATGGAACTATTTATTCCATCATCTGTGGTACCCATCGGAGGCAGATCGCAGCCTGGTTTGGTCGCCTGTAAGACTGCATTACGTAGTGGGCAGGAGTGCTATCAGGCCTGGGCTGAGGCTTCATGGCTCGGGATGTAAACACCAGCATGCTTAAAAAGAAGTATAACTTCGCCTCCAGGTCCTTCTGTTATTGCCAAGGCAAAGTCAGAGCACATAGGCAGAATTGGCGAGAAACTAGTTCGCCTTCCTTCGGGAACCCGTGCATTCTGGTCTCTCGCCAAGGCTGTCCAAGGGCTGTAAGCCATCACTACCCTCTGCTACGTCTCTGTCATGTCTCTGGACGACTCACTGGCCCACTCCGCAAAAGAGAAAGCCGACCTTTAGGCTCACTTTTGCGTCCAACTCGACTCTTGATGACGGGGAACACACCGCCGACCATCCCGCGGTGTGAGTGCTCCATGCCGGATGTGCGGTTCTCACAGCGCTCGGTCCGCAAAGCACTCCTCTCCTGGACATCCACAAGTCGAGGGCCTGACGGAATCCCCCAATTGTGCTGAGGACGTGTGCTCCGGAGTTGCACCGCTAACGCGTCTTTTCCGGTACTCCTACCTAGGCGTAGTCCCGAAATCATGGAAGACAGCTTTTGTCCAACCGATCCCTAAAAAAGGCGACCGCTCAGACCCGTCCAACTACAGGCCTATCGCCATCACCCCCTTGTTCTCCAAAATAATGGAATCCATTATAAACTGCCAGCTCATGCGGTACCTTGAGGATCACCAGCTGATTAGTGACCGCCAATACGGTTTTCGTCGGTGTCGATCAGCTGGTGATCTTCTGGTCTACCTCACTCATAGATGGGCGGAGGCAGTAGAGTCCAAGGGGGAGGCATTGGCCGTTAGTTTGGACATTGCAAAGGCTTTCGATCGGGTTTGGCACAAAGCGCTTCTTATGAAGCCCCTTCCTATGGGCTTCCTGAGAAATTGTGCAATTGATCACCAGCTTTGCAGATCGGAGCATCAAGGTCGTTGTAGACGGCATGCCCGACTACAAGCCTATTAACGCTGGTGTTCCACAAGGCTGCGTGCTATCACCAACGCTGTTTCTTCTGCATATCAATGATATGTTGCAAACAGGTAGCATTCATTGCTATGCGGATGATAGCACTGGTGATGCTCTATACGCCGGCCGTGCGAATATTTCTCGGGAAAACGTCGCCGAGTACCGGAACAAACTTAGGTCTGAAGTCGAGTCTTTGCTGAACAAAGTCTCGGATTGGGGCGACTAAATCTAGTCCAGTTTAATCCTCAGAAGACACAAGTTTGCGCGTTTACCGCAAAAAGAACCCTTTGTCGTATCTCCTCAGTTTCAAGGCACTCCCTTTGTTGCCTCAGCCAGTATCGGAATCCTCGGCGTCGACGTATCGAGGACGCAGTTTCGCGGTCACTGGAAGAGAAGGCCAAATTGGCCTCTAAAAAGCTTGGCGTGCTCAGCAGAGCGGGACAGTATTTAATGCCGGCACAACGCCTGCAACTCACAAGGCAAGGCCTCACATGGAATACTGTTCCCATCTCTGGGCTGGGGCTCCCCAGTGCCAGCTCCTTCCACTTGACCGCATCCAGCGCAGAGCGGCTCGAATCGTCGACGACCGAGTCCTTTCCGATCGGCTCGATTCATTGGCGCTGCGAAGAGATGTTGCATCTCTTTGCATTTTCTTCGCATTTACCACGGGAGTGCTCTGAGGAATTGTTCGGATTAATCCCAGCCGCCACATTTCACGAACGCACATCGCGGCAGAACTCCTGATACCATCCACACCATCTGGATAATTGGCGGTCCACCACTGTGCGATTTAGAAGATGTTTTTCCTCGCACAACTTCCTTGTGGAATAGTTTACCACCAGCGATTTTTCCGGACCGATACGACTTAGGGACCTTCAAGAAAAGAGCCTACTCCTTTTAAAAGGCCGGCAACGCATCTGCAATTCCTCTGGTCCCTGGTGTTGCAGTTGTTCATGGGCGGTAGTCGCTTACCATCAGGTGAGCCGCATGCTCGTTTGCCCTCCTATAAAAAAAAAAAAAAAAAGGAGCATACTCACAAGACTAAGATCAGAAGATAAGATAAACAGAGCTGTCAGCTAAGCCTTTATTACAATAAACACTACACATATACAAGTAATCTCTATTTTAAATGTTAACTTAAACTATTATAGAAATCGTCTGTAAACTTCAGCTCGTTGTGATTACAACAAATTTTAATGTATTCAGCTTCCCAAACTCACCGCTCTGGAGTCTTTCATGAATAATTAACATTCCGCTACACTGACCTGGATCTAGTCGGAGGAACGCGTTACGGATTGAATATTCCTTGTTAGTTCAGCTCTTAGTATCCGTTTTGAATAAAATGTTATTACCCGTTTAATGCACTAAGTAGCCGTGTGGTGGCGGAGTAAGAGAATCCATGAATATGGGATACCATATCATCTTCTGGTTGTCATAAGAAACGACAGAGGGAAACTGAAACAGGAGATGGTCAGCAGCATGTTCCTATTACTGTTACAGTTATCAAAAGTCCGCTGCTGAACAAAGTTCAGATGCATTGTTACCCCTGAGGACTAAGATGGAATGCCTTGTTTCCAGTAAAAAGAGTCTCCGGCTCTGTATAGCAAGATCCCTTTTGATATGCTGTTATAATGATGGTGATGGTGGTGATGATGATGATTTCTCTAAGATTACATGATCAGCATAACTGGGTTGTTAGGTTCATTTTCTATCTAAAACGTTCTTACCCGTTTCATTTGCTAACCAACAATAAATGATTACAGACTGTTAAGCGCTCCATCCAAGTCCTTAGCGATTACAAAACATTTTGAAGTCTTCTTTGTTTGAAGTTGCTTACAGGTGTTTATACGCTACAGTAGTCATTCACCATTGGGTGTACAAATTATAAATAACTACAATTTTGTTTATCAACTAACTGTTTTGTTTCCAGCAAAACTAAACAGTATAACTGTTTAGTTTTGCACATAATTATAGATGGTCATGAGCAATGTTTACTTATGCCATATAATTGAAGATAAGTAATATTGCATACCTACCTATATATTAATAAGTAAACAGAAAATTTTGCACTGCTTTTTAAGCATATTGCGCGCAGGGAGCACTGTGAGATTTGGCATTGTTAAAGTTTATATAGAGATGGAGTGCAGAAAGCTAAAATTTGTATAATACGAGTATGTATGTTACAAACAGATAAAATAAAATAAAATAAATCAAAACATTCATTATTAACATTCATACTACTGATATAAAACGCAATAGTCTGTGGTTAAACCTTAGAGTAATAACATACAATTTGTTGACTTAGCTGTGATTTCAAAATTTTCAATAGTCTGTGGACTGTATCTCAAGGCAAAAAAGCGTTTATTTTATACCTTCTATAACACATATTTGTGTTTTATATAATTGTGTAGTTGAAAGTGAAATAAAGCTTGCTTAATACACCTTAAAATGAGTCGCGGTCGGATTTCGACCACTAGACGACCACTAGTAATAGTATCATATTTATATTTAATTTTTAGCTAAGCGTAACGTAGCTCGCTTATCTTTAGACTCTGCCACGTAAAAAAAATAAACCTTCAAAGCAAACCGCGTTTCATAAAAACTTTTAGTATTCTGATTCACAGTCCGAATGGAAGTTTGTGCAGACGTGACTTAGCATATTGATTAAAACATTTAAGTATTCTACCTTTAACAGTAACAGTACCTACTTTTGTTATAAAACTTTGTTTACGTGACTATCTTTTGATGTTATCGAATCTCGAAACTTATCCACCGGGAAATTACTTATTTACAAAATGTTTGCGTTGTCGTTGGGATATTTGCACTCGCATCTTTATGAGGACGCCTCTGTACTCCGACTAATAAGTAAACTGAAAAAAGCACGACCTACTTTTCAACTACTTATTCTTTTTCTGTTCTCCCTTTTTAATCCGATGCTGGTTAAATGTCTTTTTAAGAATATGCCAGATCTTTACATATAAATAAAATTAAAGTGCCTAATGTTTTCTTATATTTACGCGAACACTACACATTAAATAAAGCTATGTTTACTGATTTTATCGTGCTTATTTTACTTATTTTAATTCCCGACGTTTTGGGTGCTTTACAGCAACCCATCCTCCGGGGGGACTGAGATGTTTGACGTACCAATGTCATAGTTAGCCCGGCTACCTTCAGTTTTTGAATGAGCTAACAGTATCTTGAAGACTTGCAGTGGTATGCTTGGGCTTGGATTTAATTTTGTTAATTATAGGATCCCAAGCAGATGGCAGCACCCATTCATCTTCTCTATTGAAATTAGGATGTTTTTTAATTTCAATAGCCTCGCGTATCATTCTTGGTAGGAATCGGTGTTCTTTTGCGAGAATTTGTGGTCTATCAAATCTTATGTAATGGCGGGGACGATCTTGAATATGTTCACAGACTGCAGACTTCCCAGAGCGTCGGTCGGTGCCTCACATACACTTGAATTTCGCAATAACACCGCGAAAAATTCCGTACGAAGAAATTATCTGTAGCGTTGAGTATTATCTGTTTAAAAATAATGTCGGGGAAGGAAAAATTAGAGGACATACGTCAAGACATTACGTCCTTGTTACGTCGAAGTTCAGCGCTGAAACTAAATCTCCCCAAAGACAAGATTAAAGCGTTGTACAACTTACGCAATAGACCAGAGCTCACGATTCTCCGCACAGATAAAGGAAATGCTACGGTAGTAATGGATACGTCGGATTACAATTTTAAAATACAACAAATTTTATCAGACAAAAGTACGTACAAAATGGTCAAAACAGACACTACAACCAATGTGCTTAAAGCAACTAGCGAACTAATAAAGAATTACTCCGAAAAATTAAATCTCGACGTAAATTCGATAATACGACCGTGTATCAAACCACCGACGTTGTATGGGTTACCGAAAATATACAAACCAAACGCTCCACTACGTCCCATATTGAACCAGATCGATTTACCAACTTATAAGTTGGCTCAACACTTGGCAAAAATTCTGTCACCGCTGAGAGGACAAACCAGAGCACACACAAAGGATTCGTACCATTTTGTCAGTGAGATAAAAGACATACATCTCGCTGACAATGAAACTATGGTCAGTTTTAATGTTCAGTCACTATTTAGATACTTACCTATTAAAGAATGCATCTCAATTGTAACCAGGAAGCTAGAAGAAAACAACATGTCTACAGAATATGCAGTATTACTCACATCTGGCTATCTATTGTGTAAAGAGTAGTTCTACAAGCAAGTAGATGGTGTGGCGATGGGCTCACCAGTCGCCGACATATTCATGGAAGACTTTGAGGCGAAAGCCCTTCTTACTGTTCCTGTAAATCCAAGATTCTACAAGCGGTACGTAGACGACACTTTCACAATTTTATCGTCTGACAAAGTAACTGCATTTTTAGATCACCTTAATTTCATAAATCCTAAAATACAATTCACAATGGAGTTAGATGCAAACAATTCTTTAGCTTTTCTAGATATTTTAGTCATCCGAAATCCTGATAATACTTGTGTTGTATCTATTTGTTTACACACACATTTTAAACATCTATTTACATGTACCTATAACTCACTATACAGTTACGTTTATTATACACATATATAACACGTAACATAATTAACCCACATCCTGAAAGTAGTTTGTTCAGAATTGTTTACTGAATCGATTTCTATCATTTTTAATATAGGTAATTTTTTATCCCAAAAATAATTAGAACTACATAAATTACAGTCACACTTAACCTGTACAGTCAAAACAAACTGAAATGGACCGCAACTCAAGGCAATAAGACTTTTAAAACTGCAATTGTATTTGTATTAATACAAATTCCGTCATTCAATACAAAGTAAAGAAAAATGAACCTTATTTCAAGCGAGATCCGGTATCACTATCGCGAGAAGCGATAGTGACACCGGCGCTGGCGCTTCACATTTGGACTAGCGCGGCTCCGATGAAAGGATCGGTCACGGCTGTCCAGTGACCTCCCAGATCAGCTGATTACTTTATTTTAGTGTGACAAGTGCCGAGGACCTAAAAATAGGATAGTGAATGCTTTTGGAATAGTGAAAAATGACACTGAAGTGCTTTCTAAATTAAAATATCAATTAAGAAAATGGCCATTAAAATGTATTGAACAAGGTGTTGGACATTTTGAAAATGTATTAAAATACAACGTTGCATGAGTAGTCTATTAGTAAGTTAAGTATTTGATTTTTTTAATTATTGTAAATATCTTGATTCACATTTTTTAAAATGCCGTCTTTAAATTATGTTATCGTATCGCCTCTTATTTTTAGTAGTTCATTATTATTTACAATTACAATTAAAATGTTATGTTAATGTATAACATTTTGTAACGAATATTGCCTATTGACATTGTACCTATCATAATGAATAATGAAAATTATTCAGATTCGACTGTCCCAAGCCTGAAAAGTGTGATGGAAAGATACAATCAAATGTTCACTAGACTTAAATAAACAACTCAATACTCGGAGTTCGGACATCGGGTAATGTTCATAGGTAGGATTTCTTTAACGTACACAATCGCGCGTCGTGCGTTCATGAATTTGTACTGAGACTGTGACCACAACATTCTTCCGGAAGTAGTATAACTAATTTAACGAATAAATAATCAATTCATAAACATGTTTAACTAAAAAGTCAGTGTATGTATTATGATTATAACATAATATACTAATTGGGGTATCTGAGTTAATTACGTTACATGTTGTATACGTATTTATCATTTACATAAATAAATAAGATCATAATATATTTAACTTATAATATTCAATACTATTAATAAATGCATACACACAACATACACAATCTATAGTATTTATATATATATTATATAAATACTATATATTTATATATTTATTAATAAATCTAAATAACACCATAATAATAGATTTCACCCAGGCGGAGCAGGTACGGGTCAATAAATGCGTCTCCGTAGTCAATGATTTTTTTTGCAGTGAAGCATTTGGTGTGAGCTATGCGGGCCGCGGGTTTTAATCCACTGTTTGGTCTGGATGTTTATCCAAGAGCAACTTAGTAAGTAAAACGCCTCCAAAACCTTGTGTGGAAATGTTTAAAAATTATGCTCAGCCAGCTGGTTAGGTTGTCTGTTGAGTGCGAAGCCGATACTGAGCAAAAGTATTTTCGAATGGATAAACTTTGACCGCAATTTATCTTTCGTTAGATCCTCGTTCTTTAATTAGGAGGGCACACAGTGTACAGGTGAGTTGAGAACTTTTACATACCTTTTCAACTCCTTATAACGATCAAACTGAAATACATTAAAAAGTTTATGCTCTTAAATTGTCAAGTTTGACTTGTAGAGGATTCGGCTTGTTTTATGGTACTGTGGACGAATGCCTCATTCGAATACTCGAATTGGTTTGAGATTTGAGAAGAAAAAAGTTAAATTTACAGCTATTATACATCCCACTACTACTCTCATTCCGAGAGAGTTTTAGTGCAAGACTCAAGCATCGAGAAGAGCCATCATACATTCCCGTTCGCTTTATGTCATTCGCCCTCACCATTCTGTTTATAGATTGAAATCGGGAGCGATGCAACATCGCTCTGTGTGTTTGAACTATTTTCCGAATGTTTCGTTACATAACATATGAAAGTTAATTATGGCAGTCCCAGTGAGCTCATAGTGCACGAATAGACATTCGGCAGTGATGATTTGACCAATTGTGAAAGCAACGGAGGCGGCTCGCCAAGGACGTTTGAAGGTGAGTGCCCTTTGTTCCACTAGTCTTAGAGACCCAGAACCCTACCAGACTTCAGACCAGCTAAAATTTAAGAATATATCACTAAGATATTGTTTTTTTCTAGCAACCGAAAAACTTATAATTAATTCTCAACTCATTGAAGTAAAATGGCGTTAATATAAACTGCCCATTAATTCACCTCAATAGTGAAGTAATTATGAATGGGGCTGCTAGCGGATTTGCAATCACATTGTCTTTCACCTTTGACATTCGTCCACGTCCCACGTAGCCGGTTTGGGTCCTTTACTTTTGCATTTACGTGATAGTGGATTGATATCTATCGAAGGCTTTGAGCTCTTTTTCGCATTACTCATAGTCATTACATTATAAGACCCACGTGATAAAATAAAGTAATGAATTCTCGAATTCGCCACAACACGTCCCGTGTTCAATTAGCACTTCATTTAAATGAAAATAGTAAGTAGCAACTTCACTACATTGGTTTGATTGAACCGCTGCGTTTTCATACAGGGTAAAAAAGTAATACTTTAGTGGGTTAGTAATTAAAAATAGAGAATTGAGAAAAGAGAAATAAAGTGTTTTAATATATTAATAGATAATTACGTTAACGTCTTTGTTCTGTTACTGAAGCAATTGAAAGTAATTATTTAAATCGGACTTATATTAACATTTTTATTAAATTGAATTGATAAACGAACTACCTGAAACAAGTGGCTTCTGCAAGCCATGAACATCTGTAGCCAACGTCAACCAAAGAAAGCTACAGATACGTTGCTATATTTCGGCACCGCTGAAGTCTAAGATGGAATGACAACAATGAAATTATGCTGGCTCTCTATATTACTATTATAAACTGATTGGAAAGATTTAATTTCGGAGAATAAAAACATAAACACAAACTTTAATTCATTCTATGAAATAATTCAATCTATTCTAAATAACAATATACCTTAAAACGAATACTATTGAAGAATAAAAAAATAATACTTGGCTTACCAACGGTTTAAAATATCATGTAAAAATAAACGCTTACTAAAAATCTTTTTATCACAAACTAACAATAACATCTTAAAAAGTCATTACAAACAATAGGAAAAAATGTTGAAGAAAGCAGTAGCCACTGCAAAAAAAATCTAATATAAAAATAGAGTAAAAAATTCAGATAATGTAATCATTACAATGTGGCAAATAGTGAAGGAGCGTACAAATAAAACAAAAAAGAAACTTAAAAATTTAAAATTAAAAATAAATAATGTGCTTACTGAAGATCCCATAAAAATTGCAAACCATTTGAACACTTTCTTCACCTCAATGGGGGTTCTCAAGAACAATTCTCGCTCACAAGCTCAGTCTGCCGCCACTATTATCGATAACTCTATATTTATCGGCCCAACTAACCCAATAAAAGTATTTAATATCATAACAGAACTAAAAAATAAAGGAAGCCATGGATTTGATGAAATACCACCAACTATAATAAAGACATGTGCCGATGAACTTGCCACACCACTTACCCTTCTTATTAACCAATCACTGTCGCAAGGCATTGTCCCAGACTTAATAAAAATAGCAATAGTCAAACCGCTACACAAAAAAGACGACCCCGAAAATAGCAATAATTATCGTCCAATAGCACTTCTCTCAACATTTTCCAAAATATTTGAGACAGTCATGTATAACAGACTCTATACATTCTGTGAAAAATATAATGTATTAAATGACGGACAGTATGGCTTTCAAAAGGGTCGCTCTACAAGACTCGCAGTATATCAATGCATAAGGGAAGTATTGAAGATAATTGACAAGAAACAACACGCTGTTGGTATATTTTTAGATATGAACAAGGCCTACGATAGGGTTTCTTACTCGATCCTATTAAATAAACTTTATAATATAGGTGTGAGAGGTCTGGCCCACGAATGGTTCGTATCTTACCTTAATCAACGCATCCAATATGTAGATATAGGCTACAGTGACCCACAAACCAGAATTGTTGAGACTGTAAGGTCTGAAAATTTTTTCTTAAAACACTCAATTCCCCAGGGTAGCGTGCTGGGATTTTTTTTGTTTTGAATATATGTAAATTATCTTACATATATATACACATACATATAATCACGCCTCTTTCCCGTAGGGGTAGGCAGAGACCACTTCTTTCCACTTGCTACGATCCTTACATACTTGTTTCGCTTCGTCCACTTTCATTATTCCCTTCATACATGCTCTTCGGTTTAGGGTACTCTTGACCTGGCCTTTTTTCAAGACGTCCCTGATTTGGTCTAAAAACATCCGCCTAGGTCTATCCCTTCCAACACTTTCATTCACACTCGCCTTATATACTTTTTTCGTCAATCGTTCTTCATTCATTCTCTCGATATGGCCAAACCATCTCAGCATACCTTTCTCAATTTTTGTCACTACATCTTCTTTCAGACCACAACGTTTCCTTATCTCACTATTTCTTATACTGTCACTCAATTAAACTCCTATCATACTTCTTAACGATCTCATCTCAACTGCATTTATTCTGCTTTCATGTTAATTCTGCCATACCCAACTTTCACTTCCGTACATGAGTGTCGGAACCAACACCCCCTCATGCACAGTCAAACGAGCCTTATTAGACACCTTCCGACTGCTCATAAAGGAGTGCAAAGCTCCATTCACCATGTTTCCTGCATTCACTCTTTTTTGATATCACTCTCACACCTTCCATCTCTTGTAAAATTTGAACCCAGATATACACAAACTCCTTCACCTGTTCAATTTGTTCATCTCCAATCACGATATTGCAGTCTGTCACTGCCTCATCTCTTTCAAAAACCATCACTTTCGTGTTTTTTACATTCATCTTCATTCCCTTTCTAACAAAAGCTCCACTCATAGCAGTTACGCAGACGCAAGTAATACTTGGTCATCAGCATAGAGAAAACATTTGACGAGTAACTCATTCATTCTCAACCCACTTTCACAATCGCTTGACGGATTTAAAAGAGAATGCTCTTTTAAATCCATCAAGCGATTGTCCATGAACAGATTAAACAGGCACGGGGACACTACACATCCCTGTCTAACACCTTTTTCGATATTAAACTATTCAGTGTATGCCCCGTTTATCCTTACACAAGCACTAGAATCCCTATAAAGAGATAGCAATGCTCGTATCAGGATACTGCTCACACCGATCACGGACAGTGCTGACCACAATTAATTCTTCACTACTCTATCATAGGCCTTTTCTAGATCCACGAATGCGCAATATACCTTCTTTTTTTTAGCCAAACACTTTTCGGCTATGCACCGTAAAGAAAAGACCTGATCCATACATCCCATTCCCTTTCTAAATCCCGCTTGTGCATCCCATACTTTTTCGTCTGTTTCATTCACGACCCTTTCAATCAACACTTTCGCATACAATTTACCGACGATGCTGAGAAGGCTTATATCGCGGTAACTTATGCAGTCCTGCCGTGACCCTTTTCCCTTATACAATGGCACGATTACGGCTTTGCACCAGTCTCCCGGTACTTGCCCATTTTGCCAGCACAAATTGAAAAGACGGTACAGCTGACTTGCCACTATGCCCTGTCCAGCCCTCAACATCTCGACGGTAATCCTGTCATACCCTGCAGTCTTACTTAATCTCATACTTTTCAACGCTTTCACTATTTTATCCATGCTTATCTCACTTTCATCAACATTTATATTAGTTTCCATGGAAGGTGCCGGATGCTGTACCTGCACTTCCTCTTTTTCAAACAAACTTTCAAAATACTCTTTCCATCTTTTTAAAACACATTCTTCTCCTTTTATAATGCTCCCATCTTGACTCCTGATTGTACTCAGCTCCGAGGTAGAAGTTTTTCCTCTGGCTGTTTTGATGGATTTCCATAAAAACTTGATGTTTGACTGGAAATCTTTAGTGAGCCTCCTATCGAAATCATCCTTTCGTTCTTCTTTCTTTCTAGACACAACTTCTTTCGCTGCTGATTTTAATCTTTTGTACTTCGTTCTTGCTTCCTTTATCTCGTCATCCGTTGCCTTTTGAACTTTTTGGTTAGCTTTTGTTGCTAACCAATCCAACCACGCTTTCTTCTTTTCTTGCACAACCCTTTGTACATCTTTATCCATCCACACATTATAGTTCTTTCTTCCTTTCCTTCTTTTAGCTACCTTGCATACCTCAATAGCAACATTCACGACCCCTTTCTTAAATGTCTCCCACAAATATTCAATCACACCTATCTCTTCTATGCCTTTAAAACTTTCTTTCAGTTTCTTTACGTACTCGTCTTTCTTTTCTTTTTCTTGTATATTTTCCACTTTTATTCTGTCCAAAACACTCGTAAGTTCGGCTCCTCGGTGTCACCACCGTTTAAAGAGGCCACGCATTCGGGCTATAACCAGGAAGTGGTCTGTGTCGAAGCCTACACCGCGGTATGCCCGAGTGTCTAGCACTTTCTTACTCGGTCTTTTATTCACAATTACAAAATCAATCATACTTCTAGACCCACCCTCATCTCTTGTATACAAATGGATCTTTTTGTGGTCAAACATTGTGTTGGCCACGCACAGATTCCATTCCAAGCATACTTCAAGCAGGCTTCTCCCATTGTCATTCACTCTCTCGTCCCCAAACGTACAAAGAACTTCTTTACACCCATCACGCTTTACTCCAACCCACCCATTAAAGTCCCCTAACATCACGATCCGTTCATTTTCTCCGCATTTATTCAAGACCTCTCTCATGCTATCCCAAAATTCCTCTCTTTCTTGTTGGGCTTTTAATGCCCCACCTCCGCGCAGATCCGTCGTTGCATGGACCCCAAGGATAAACAAGCGAGTGAGTCCGACTTTTAACCTAATCCAGAGGAGTCTTGGGCTTACACATCCCTGCTGCTTCGCCGTGTAGGGGCCATGAACCGTGATGTCACATCCCTTCCTCTTGGTTTCGTTCACGCACAGAATATCTATGCATCGTTCATCCATCATCTGACATACTTCATCTATCTTACCATCCATTCCTCCTCTTAGATTCAGCGTAGCGAAGCGGCTCTCCGTGGGCCGCTTTTCTCCCCCGCGAGAAACAAGACGTGATGGGTGGCGAACCACATCGCCGCCATTTTGGTTAATTAAATTATTTTTATGATTATCCATTGCGTTCCCACGAATAGCGAGGGAGAGGTTTGTCCCCCCCAGCAGAGCCCCGCATGCCAGGGTAAGGCTGGCCTAACTCTGGGGTCGCCAGGTCCCAGGGCAGTGTGGCACGCTAACGACTAGGCTTGCCCCTAGCCATGCATCCATCCGCGCGGCAGACGTTGAATTGGCGGAGAGGGTAGGAATAGGGAAAGGGAAGGATAGGTGGTGTGACAAGGAAGATTGGTAAGTTAGAGTGGGAAATAGGAAATGTAGGATATTACCGCCCAGGAGGGCAAGGGATAGGACAGTAATATCTAGGGAAGCCGGGGTCGCATACCCGTATACTATACCATAACTACCGGACAGGTAAATTGGAATGAGTATCCCATGACTATGATCTTCCGAATATATGTAATATCCCCTGTGTTCTTTTTGCTGATGATATTTCATCATCACCATCTCCTAACCTCTAATTTAAATGTAATAAATTGCTGGCTCTAAGATCACAGCCTCGAGATTAATTTCAAAAAGACTAAACTCTTGCAATTTAGACCATACAAAAACGCCCCTTACATATCAATTACCAATACCTAAATATTCCCTTAAAATCTGTTAACTCACTGTCTCCTGGGTAGATGCACATTTAAATTGGAAGGAACACATTAATAAAGTTGTCAAAAAATTATCTAGTTTTACATACTATTTATAGAACTTAAAAAAAACCACCGACTTAAAAACAGCAACCTGTGCCTACTACGCGTACACAGACGCCTGGCTACTCTACGGTGTGGTACTCGTACTTTGGGGTAACAGCACAGATGCTAATAAAGTATTTCTTATTTAGAAAAAATGTATTCGCATAGGTACTTGCAAATATTGACTCCATGACAAGTTGTAGAAATTACTTTATCGATTATAATATCCTGACATTAACATCCCTATATATATCTGAAATAAGCTCACTGGTTAGAAATATCGTAATATCGACTGGTTCCCTCAATATTTTCGCCCTAAAAATTTAAGACCAAAACTAAATTATCCACAGTTACATCAAAATTACAAATCGTAAACACCGGCCCCTATGTCACGTCAATAAAAATATACAACAAAATCCAGAACGTATCAGAAGCATTAAAAACATAAAAAAGTTTAAAATGGAATTTAATACATATTTAACGAAAACATTTTATTACTCGTTGCAGGAGTTTTTTAGTGATTGAGTAGGAAATATGAAATAGGAATAAATAATATAGTATGATCTCATTAATATTTAAGTTAATTGTAAATATTCATTAAATGATAATTTTATTAATAATACTATAATGTTAATGTAATAATAATATTAATAATTGTCTATATTTGCAGTGCCCTTGCAGGGTTCTTGTCTTGAACAATTTTTTAAAATTAAGACCAAATGTACAACAAGAATAGCAAATAAATTGAATTGAATATACTTCATATCGAAACACAGCAGAAACAGGCAAGAGGATACCACTACCCAGACGAACTTCTTGATTTCGACTCGATGCATTAATTTTATTTTGCAGAGTTGAGCTTTGAGTTTAGTGTGTTATCTCGTTTTTTCACACAACTTTCCATCGACATTTTCGATTTACTAGCGCCGGCCGCAACTGCAACGTACGACATGCCGTAATACACTTTCAATTTCCTTTATATCCTCATTTTACGATCTGCACACACCACAAGCCTTAAAAAAGTATTGTATGTATTTTATGTTTACACTTTTGTCCAAAATGTTTATTTCAATTCTTTCTTATATAGAAAATTTTATTGAAATGTTGTTAAACTAAAACAAAATTATGTAGAAAATATATCAGTCAATAATATGTATTATAATAGAATCGTTGTGATGATTGCTGGGTGTGAATATATTCTGCCCTCAATGTCAACTTCGCACCTGTTGACTTCGCACTATATAATTTTATATATTGTTAATTTAATAAGAAAATAAGGTTTGAATGGAGTTTCGTGAAATAATATTAAAGTATATTTTTAAAGAGTAAGAATGACAAACGACACAATCCAATCGATGGCTCAGGTAAGTGAGAATTTCTTGAGAGAAAACCCATAATTGATTTGGCTCGAACTGGGATTCGAACCCCGGACCTCATGATCAGAGATCACGTTTATGACCACTAGACAAATGTGCCCCAAAAATAAAATATAGAAAATATAAATGAAATGAATCCAAAAGCATCTGGGGGGAAGGGTAATGTAGCAAACGGTATTGATGTTATTATTTAACTATAATTTAATTGACAATATACAAAATTGTATCTTTGTATCTAAAACTTTAGTAAAAGTGACAGACATAACTGTCTGCCACAAGTTCGATTTATATTTTGTTTAAAAAAATACTTAACCGATTTTAATAACAACTTAATGAGGAATACAATTGGTTTTAAAACGTCTATTCTCGAGATATACGACACGACATATTTATTGTACTTTTTAATGGAATTTTTCCGATTGCGTTACACAACAGTAATCCATGATTTCGATTATCCTTCGACTCAACTTGCGATTATCCTATTAAGATGTCACCTTGATCGATATTCGTCAGGAGAACACCAATATCATACCGTTACTGTTACCGTTACCTACTATTAAACATATGCCTTCCCTATAGATTGCCTCATTGGGGATATTAGCCATAGTTGCCATGCTTGGCAGGTGGGTTGGCAACCGTAGTTTTTTTAATTTTTTTATTGTTATTGGGAAGACACTGCTGCCCATCTCGTTACTCTCCGTCGACTCTTAGTACACCCACCGAATGATATGGGGTAGGTAGAAGGATATTCTTAGACTTCCTCTAGATGGTGACCGGTAAACAATATCATAAATTAATATAAAAAAGTGAGAATTCTATTGTGTACACATTTAAAGCTTACAGATAGCGCTGTGTACCGCAACAGTATAAGTTCCTGTTCGTGAAGTGAAGATAATATTATGTTGGACACGGTATACTCCGGAACTCTCCCGTAGAACTTGTGCGCAGTCTGCTTTGTATTTTCATATTATACCAGTAATATCATAATACACAACTATCTACTACTATTGTTATTTCCTGCTTAATGTTTTGTAACAAGAAGTGCAACAATGTTAATAATTTATTTTTTATAGAATTGAGGTGAACGAACGAACTTACAGTCCACCTGATAATAAGTGGATGCTATCGGCCATTGCTATCCACGTCTATCCTCTATTAAGAATCAAAATGAAGATGCATAGTCACCCCTGAGGAATGAGATGGAATGCCTCGGTTCCAGTAAAAGAGTCTCCGGTATTCTACACTCACCAAACTAAACACATCAGCATTAAGCTACTATTTTACGATGGTATTCTTTGATCTTAGTGTTTATTAAGAAAATAAACTAAACTAATTTTTTTGAATATTTTTTTATTTTTCCTTTTGTTGCACGTTAACATGGTTCGGATGCCCTGCTTCTATATACATTGGAAATTCATATGAAGTACTCTACTCAACGCTGCTGTCAGTGAGGACCCCGCTATTTATTCAACGGCGTGCGGGTAGTGTGCAGGACGTGCTTGCTCAACGCATTTGCAATCAGTGTTCCACCTAAAAGCGTTGGTACCATTAGCATGACGTTACGGAAACAATTTTATAGACATTTCGAGAATGAAATAATTGCCTTTGAATGCCAATTAATGTTATGTACAGAAACGAAAAACGCATGTCGTAAGACTTTTGACAGTGTAATACATGAAAGAAACCGATCGATTATTTACTAATTCACCTATCACATTATCTCACTACGCCAAGGAAAAATATGCATAGAAGTATTAATAATAATAATAATAAAATGTATTATTTCAAGCAAAAATACCTTAATTTCTAGGATACAAACACTTTGAAATACAGCTTAACAATAAATACAATTCAGTGAACATCTGTGTCTGAACTAGATAACTTAATATCTGTGTTTCAGACAGCAGCGCTCTTCTCTTTAAGATTATACATTTCACTCTATACAAAATAGATCACTTATCAATAAGTAATTTAAAGTTGTAGAGTGTATGTAAGCCTCCTAATGTGTAGAATGACTGTGTGTGTATGTGTGTAGGAGGTTGAGTATAAGATTTAACGAGGTACATTAAGTAATTGTTCGTTTTCGTTATAGTTCAGCTTATGAATATATTTAAATAGTTTCCTTTTGCACTCTCTAATATTTGAACTTCGTATGTTCATAATTTTGCTGATTTTACAATATAGATATGGACCCAAAAAGGGAAAATATTTATGTGCGAATTGGTGTTTAAATGGTGGTCTATTGGGGAAAGTTATATCTCTGCGGCGCTTGGAAATGGTAATTGTATCAGAGCTTGAGTGTTGTTTCATGATCGTGAGCAGGATGAACAGTTGGAGAACTGAGAGGACTTCACAAGATTGATACAGGAAGTACGTAGGAAACAAATAGGGGCGAAAAGTGCTTATTTTAAGAATAGCTCTTTGAGCTATTTCAAATGGTTTAATAGTCGTTTTTGGTGCACCTCCCCATACAGTAAGGCCGTAACCCACTATAGATTGTCAAAGAGCCAGGTAGATCTGTTTAACTAATTTAGGGTCTGCCACATTCCTTATATTTTTAAAAACGTATATCAGATTTCTCAACCTTTTAATCAACATGAGGTTGGAATGAAAGATTTTGATCTATAAGAATACCAAGATATTTAAGTATATTGGTAGCAGTCAGTGAAGGGCAACGGCAAACATCAACATTGCAGCAATCATGCGCAATCAGATAAAGCGAAGGAGTTGATGAGGTGGTATTTCGCATAGAGAAAGGTATGAAGACGATTTTTTCTGCGTTTAAAGTCAACACATTGAACTTTAACCAGTGACACACAGTGTTAAAGCCCTCCCGCGCCATTCTATAAACATCCTCCCACTTGTCGGCTGAGAACAAGAGCGCAATGTCATCTGCATAAGACATTATTTTGCCACCTTCTAGACGAAGGTCACAAAGGTCGTTTAAATAGACTAGAAGAGAGTTGACTAACAGGTAGGTCATCACTAATAATGTCATCAATCTTGGTGCATTGACAGCGATTTGAAAGGTAATCTTCAATAAATTTTAGCCGATTACCTTGAATTCCCAGCCTGTCTAGTTTATTAAGTAGCATTGGCGCCGAAACTGTGTCAAAGGCCTTTGCTAGGTCAACAAATATGCCTATTGTTTTTTTGCCAGCGTCAATATTCCTTACCACATGATCCACATCAAATTGGTTATTTGAAAGTAAGTTACTTACAACAAGGCAGGATAGAGATCGGCCTGTAGTTTGTTACATGATTTTTATCGCCAGTTTTATACATAGGTAATATCTTTGATTTCTTTAATACCGCAGGAAAAGTGCCTTCATGCAAACAAAGGTTAAAAATGAAGTTAACACTGGGACTAATATGAGTCTGTTCTCCTTTAAGAGGTAGTTAGGGATAGAATCCCAACCTACTGAACAGACACTTTGAAGGTCCAAAATTAAGCGCTCCACTTCAGCCTCATCAGTGTCCAACAAAACAAAAGACTGTAAAGACCTGTGAGACTGCATTGAGAAAACATTAATGTGTGATGGATTCTTACAAGCTATAGTCTTCTCAGCCAAAGTCTTGCCAACCGAAACGAAGAACTCATTAACATCATCCACAGATTTTTTTGGTAAAGCCCTGTTTATTAATTCCGTAGCCGTATTTTTTATTTTGCATGTGTTTGTGATGTTTTTTATTGTGTCCCAAAGTTTTTTATTGTCGTTACCTGCTGCTTTTATAAGGTTAGTTTCGTACGCTATTTTAAGTTTTTTAATTATCTTATTACAGTAGTTTCTGTATCTTGTGTATGTTAGCTTAATAGTTTCATTGTCAGGAGACTGTCTCACTTTTTTATGGAGATTATCCCGATATTTCATACAACGCAATAAGCCAGGAGTCATCCACGGTTTAATAATTCTATTTCTCCTAGATAATTTTACAGTGACAGAGTTAATAGTTATGGCATGTTGAATAGATGTGACAAAGTATTCCATTGAAATATTGGCGGAGTTTGTACTATAGATTGGGTCCCAGTTAATATTAGCTAATTCTGAGGATAACTTTTCTTTATCGACTTTATTATACGTACTGTAGGCGAAATTTCTATTTTGTTTATATTTAAGACACAGCAGGACTGCCTGGTGATCCGTGACAGTAGCTTGTAATACAATGGTAATAGCTGGGTTTTTAGTTTTTAACATCACATGATCAAGGCATGTCCTGCCATGTCTCGTAGGGAATGTATGTGCTGGTAGAAGACCGTGAAATGAACAGAGATTTAAGTACTCGGATTGTGCCACAGAGATTTGATCACGGCAGATATCAATGTTAATATCGCCAATGATAAAAATATTACTAAAAGAGATAAATCTTGTAAAATATTGTTGAGAGATTGCAGAAAGTTATCAATATTTTTGTATGAAGGGGATCTATAAGCGGCAAGAATAGCTGTTTGTTTACCAATTTTTATAATTAAACAGTTTGAGTCCTGACAACCGGGTTCTTCTACAATAACATTGAGGTTGGATTTAACGTAGGCGGTTACACCATCATTTTGTAATAGGTTTGGAACAAAAGGACAACAAGATAACCAGCATTCCGTCAAGACAACAATGTCACACTCGATCTTAAGTCTATTCAACATAGTGAGTAGATTATCAAAATTAGCGGAGATGCTACGTATGTTTTGTGTAATAACAGTGAGGCTTGTTGTGGTGTGATATAAATTTATGACAGTCATCAACATCACAAACCATGGATTCAGAGACAGATAGTTTATCTATTTCTAAGGCAATATTGTCCATTTAAGTGTGAGATATAATATAGAGCATATGATCATGGAAGATAGACCAAATGATTTTTTTATATGCAAGGGCTATATTATTATCTCCAATATTTTTCAAATTAGCTGGACATAACATGTAATTATGAAGGAAACACTTTATGAGGATATTAATTTGTCTAGACTTCGTATAAATAAATAATAAATTATGTGGGAAAGTATTTTGAAACCGAAAAATTATATTGATTTTGGTAGTGTGTAGTAATTGAAAATAATTTTTTAGATTGCATAAAATTAATGTAACATTGTATAACATAAATCAACTTAATAAATATAAAGATATACAAGTGAAACAATGTTTGAGCAACGGTTATTGAATTCATAAATAGTGCAACAAAAATATTCGTAATGATTTTCAAAGCTAGTCAGTTTGAGGATACCTTTAGTTTGGCAAGATCAGACTCTTCCTGTATGCGAATCTGGGGCATTCCTTCTTTCTTACGTAGGTAGATTTTTCCATATGATGTCCAGCAGTATGCATAATCATATGAATTAGCCACATATCTCGCCAGAAAAAATTGTTGTCTTCCCTTTGCAGAGAGACTTTCCGAAATAAATATAGGTTTTTTCGGACTATTTGTATCAAATAGACCTTTATTTAATTTATTTATTTTTTCTTCCAAAGTCAGTTTTTTAAGGTTGTACAACATACTTTCTTTAGTAAGTACGTAATTCAACTCAACAATAATCGGCTTGATGGTGTCCCTTTTAGCGAAAGGTCTGTAGACATCTTTTATATCGGCAGTTTGCAGTTGTAAATTTAAAATATTACCGATTTTTTTCATAGCATCTGAAAGTACCTGCTTAGTTTCATTTGTAGTTTTTGGTACGTTTTTTTATCTCTAATTTAGTAGCACAGGACTGTCTCTCCAAGCTTTTCACCTTATTTTGAAGATGCTTAATGTAGGAAATGTGTTCTTTACGTTCCCGTCAAAAAGATTCCAACAACTTTTGCAAATCGTCGTACTTATCCGATAAAGCAGATATTGTCAAGTTTAAACTTTCATTTTGAATTTTAATTTCGGATAAAGCCCTCTCCGGCAGTAGCAGGCAGTGGATGGACGTTGACCTCCGGGTGACGGTGGGGTGATGAGTCACTGCGGTGTGTAGATGTTGCGCTCGCCGCAAGAAGAGCTCCTAATATTTATGCACTCCTAATTTTATTTCTTGATTATTTTCGGTTAAAATTATTTAAAAAATTTAATAAAAAATAGCAAAATGGTCTCGTTAACACGTTTGAACTACTCAGAGGTCCGGGGAAGAGATATAATATTAAGTCCGCACTGTGTAACGCTTTTAAAATAATTTATAACAATAAAGAATAAACTCTTCGTATAACTTTTAATATAACTAAAAGACAGTAAAAAATAAACAAATTACTAAATTTAAAAATTGAATAATTTAAATGAAGGTAAATTTATTCGAAAATTAATCTATTAGACTGGAAAGGGTCAGCAGTTTTACCAGTGCGGGCAAAACACAATAGAAAACGAACTCTCTTTTGTACTCGTAAAACGGGTCGAGGACTCGTTCGAAGTTCCTAAATTTAGATTGGCTAGAACTATGAAGTAATTTCTGAGTAAATGCATAAAATTTTACAATGGCTCCATGGTACTGTGGCTTAGCATTGAGTTACAAATTTTGCGTAGACAAATAATTGTTCCGGGTCTGGATGTTTGATGAAATTTATGTATGTAAGCTGCCTCCACGATTCAGAAGAAAATCCTAGTGTGTAGGGGGACTTATGCTAAAAAAAATCAATATCCAGCAGAGGATTTAAAAGGCTTGTTTAATAAGGTAAGATGATATTTTGATATTTTCCTCTAAATAAAAAGATAGAGCAACTGATCCACAAACACAATATACTTATAATGAGCCGCATGGACGTAACGTGCGAGCGATGCTCAGAGCAAGAGGCTGACATAGCTTTGCGATAAGAAATGTGACGAATGAGACAACTGCAAAATTAAATCATAGCAGTGTGTATAGTAAATTTTGAATTATATACGGTTTTATTTACAATAACTTGCAACTGAAGATTTTTTTACTATTCTAAGCTAGTACTTGACTACTATCCCACCTGATGGTATGTGTTGCTAATATCATTTGGGAAAGTGTGACTAATGACATATATTCCAACTGATAGTAAGTGGATGCCGTGGTGGCATACAAATTTCTATATATATATATTTTTGACGTGACAACGTCTTATAAATTGGTTTGCCGGGTGACACTTCAAGAAACTGCGTTACGCTCCGCTCACGTTATGCGCTCACAATGAGAGCGAGTGAGAGGCACGCGTCCCTTCCACTCGGGCATGGTTAGCCCGCCTAAGAGCGAGAGAGACAGACATAATAAAATTATTTTACCACTCAAAGTCGTTGTCACGTAAAACTTTCGCCCGTATACCGACTTTACAGGCAACCAATTTTTTTTATAGAATAAAAGTGACAAACGAGCACATAGTCCACCTTATGGTAAGTGAATGCTGTGGCCCATAGACATCTAAATCAATCCTAGATTAGTAATAAAAATGCAGATGCGTTTAGACCGGCGATAGGCAGCAGCGTTTTCCTAATAACCCGTATGAGGAAGCTTATAGCCGTTTAGTGAGCTATGGAGTTTCTCTGCGTAACATACTTATAATGAGCAAGATCCAACTTGAAGTGGCAATGGGCCGGCCATATAGATCGATGAAACGACGACCATTGGAGAATAGAGGTTCTCGGGTGGCAGCCTCGTACCGGTATATGAGTGTAGGGTTGCCCCGCACTTGATGGGATGATGACCTGGTAAGAGATGCAGGAAGTCGATGGATGCAGGTTGCTCAGAACAGTACTTTGCGACGTTCCTTGGGGAGTTTGTCCTGTTTCATTTCCACGTGTCGACTCTTGCGACACCCACGGGACGATATGGGGTAGTGAATTTTCTTAAGCCGCCGCCACTACATGGCAAAAACCTTCATATACGAATAATTTTATGAGTGAAATTCGCCCTTTTCTAGTGGAGAAAATATAACTTTATATACAAAGATATATATTGTTTTATAATTTTTTTTATAGGATAAGGGGTAATAAAGAGACTGTCACTCTTTTACTATCTTTGAAACAAATTTTATTCGTATTTTTATTTCGATTTTAATTTTAACTTTGTGTATTTCTCAAATTTCGAACCCAAAATACAATTTATTATTGTTTAACTTTTGCGTGATTTCAAACAAGACTAATTTTACAGACATGGCCTGCTTATTAAACCAAGGTAAATATATTTTTCTTTTCAGTACTTTACAGACATAAATTTTAACATTTAGGCACTACAATGAATCACAAAACTACACTATATTTAGAGTAATAACATATTGCATGCCTTAAGCGCAAAGCGCGTAGGTATGTTTTACTAGCGCCTAAAAACCAAGATTCCAACGTTTTGTCAACAATCATATTGAACATATAAATGATATAAAAAGCACATTGTCAGAAAGATAAATGATTGTTGAACTTATTAATTTTTTTTAATCGATTAATTGCTATTTTCATATAAAAAAAATGGTTTTAGTGGCATAAGGTGTAAATTTATCAAGTATATAAACACGATAACTTTTGAAAATATCAATTGTTTAACTCAATGTATTTTTTAATTTCTTCATCTATCATGTGGAAAGCCATGGAATATAAATGGCAGTTAAATTTTGTTTTGTAATAATTAATTTTTTTCGGCTGAGAAATCTCGAATTTTTCGGTGTTTTGAGCAGCCTTGTAAAAATTTATTTTACTAAATAAACTTTGCTCTGCCTCACTCCGCGCTCGGCCGCCATCGTGAGTGGATTACTGTATCGTTTGCTTATAGCAGCAGCAATATCAAAAATTTCGATCGCTGTAGAAATACATATTATTCCAAAAACCAAATTTTATACATACTTTACCAAGGTTATTATTTATATTATCACAAATTTTTATTACAATATTTTGTTTCGCTAAGAGTACGTAGAATTTATATATAAATATACTTATATGTACCGGCAGGCGAAGTGTAGGGCGTCCCTCCACTAGATGGAGTGACGACCTGGTAAGACATGAAGGAGGTCAATGGACGCAGGTGGCTCGTGACTGTACTTTGTGTCATTCCTTGGGGGAGGCCTATGTTCAGCAGTGGACTTGTGAAGGACTGAATGAACGTCTTGGACTTTATGGAGTGATCTGAAGGTGTACTTCGGTGAATGCTACTGGAACTCCTCGAAGAGTAGAACTAGGTGGTCTGAATTTAGCCTCGGTTTGTTAGTTAAGATAAGACCTTATCTCCGGACTTGATAGAATGACCTGAAGGTGTACTTCGGTGAATGCTACTGGAACTCCTCGAAGAGAATAACTGGGTGTGCCGAGTTTGTCTTCGTTTTTTGTTAGTTATAATGTGACCTTACCTCTGGACTTGATAAAACGACCTGAAGATGTACTTCGGAGAATGCTACTGGAACTCTTCGAAGAGCAGAACTAGATGTGCAGAGTTTGGCCTCGTTTTGTTAGTTATGATGAGATCTTACCTCCGGACTTGATAGAGTGACCTGAAGATGTACTTTGGTGAATACTACTGGAACTCCTCGAAGAGTAAAATTAGATGTGCCGAGTTTGGCCTCGTTTTGTTAGTTATGATGAGGCCTTACCTCCCGACTTGATAGATTGAGCTGAAGATGTACTTCGGTGAATGATACTGGAACTCCTCGAAGAGTAGAACTAGGTGGTCCGAATTTGGCCTCGTTTTGTTAGTTATGGTAAGACCTTACCTCCAGACTTGATAGATTGACCTGAAGGTATACTTCGGTGAATGCTACTGGAACTCCTCGAAGAGTAGAAATAGGTGTGCCAGGTTTGGCCTCGTTATGTTAGTTATGATGATACCTTACTTCCGGACTTGATAGAGTGACCTGAAGGTATACTTTGATGACTGCTACTGGAACTCCTCGACGAGGAGAACTAGGTGTCCCGAGTTTGAGCTCGTTTTGTTAGTTATGAATAGACCTTACCTCCGGACTCGATGGAGTGACTTGAAGGTGTATTCCGTGACTGCTACTGGAACTCTTGTTTCATTGATTAGACAACATACTGTAGGAATGCATGGTGGTGAGTATTTAATCTAATAGATCCTAGCTTAAAGGGTAATAATCCAGGTACGTCATCTAAATTTTCAGCTTTTATTTCTTGAGATAGAGCTATTTGAAGCACCATTAACAGCGGTATCCTGCAACAATTTAGCTGCTTTAGGAATACGCTTAAGCCTTGACATCGCTATTGGGGTGAGATTTTTAGATGTATAAATGTGAAAAGGGAGATCACCTAGAATCTAACTTATTTATAACGTATCTTGCGTGTATCTTGGGGCGATCTTCTGCCTATTGCTTAATGAATTTTAACGAAAATCTGCTGGTTTGTGGTATATATTATTTCAGACTCGCGATTTCCATTTCTGTTTTCAATTATGTTAGCGCGATCGGAAACAGAGGAGGTGTTAATAATGTCATACACCATCTTCATTTATTCTCTATGCGTCTGAACATATTGCTGCATTAACTTTTGAGTAATATCGATATCATGGCATTCTCGTGGGTCATAATGTCCAGTCAGTAAGGCAAATGGTCTGCATTTTGTGAAACTATGTATGGAACTGTTATATGCTACAATTTCTTATGGCATAAGGTTGACCATGGACTCTGTCTTGAGCTGTAACTTTGAGATTGTTGTGTTCTAGAATAGTTAAATGAAATCGTTCGATGTTCCCGTTAGCATTAGGCGATTGAGCTAATATCTTATGATGGTTTATTTTACAAAGCCGAGCGAATTCCATAAATAACTGATTGGTGAACTCAGTTTCATTGTCCGTAACCACGGTTATTGGGACGCCATGGTGAGTGCAATAGCGTAGGACAGCCTGTAGTATACTAACTGCTGTGTCATCCTGCAAATGATAAGCCTGGCCGTACTTTGTGAAAACATCGATAAATGTCAATTGTATTTTTCTCAGTCCACAGTGAATCATTACAGCCCTTCACAAGTCCACTGCTGAACATAGGCCTCTCCCAAGGAATGCCACAAACCACGGTCCCGAGTCAGCTGCATCCATTGACTTCCCGCATGTCTTACCAGGTCATCACTCCATCAGTGGGGGGACGCCCTACACTTCACCTGCCGGTACGAGGCTGCCACTCGAGACCCTTTCTTCCCCATTGGTTGTCGGTTCTTCGAGCTATATGGCCGGCCTATTGCCACTTCAGCATACCAATTCGTTGAGTTTTGAGGTATGTCTGACGAGAAGATGTATCGTAATCTCCCGAACGCTGCCCAGCCGAGTTGAATCCGTCGATTGACCTCTCGGTTGAAATTGGACTTACCTAGTCGGACTATTTGTCCCAGGTAAACATATTCGTCAACAACTTCGAGCTTAGTGCTCCCAACTACTACCGGCAAGGTGTGACATGGACGTTAAACATGATTTTTGTTTTGTCCATGTTCATCTTGAGACCTATCCGTTGGGAGACACTATTGAGGTCACTGAGCATAGAGCTTAGGTCCTCCAGCGATTCTGCCATAAGGACTATATCGTCGGCAAATCGAAGGTGAGTGATGTACTCGCCATTGATGTAAATACCATATCCTTTCCAGTCCAGTAGCTTGAAAACGTCTTCCAATGCAGCGGTGAAGAATTTCGGGGATTTTACGTCACCCTGTTTTACACCTCTCTGTAGTTGGATAAGTTTCGTACTCTGGTTCTGTACTCGGATAGCCATCGTAGCCCTACTGTACAAACACTTCAGCACTTCGATATACCGACAGTCCACTTGGTACCGCTAAAGGGACTGCAGTACCGCCCAAATTTCTACGGAATCAAAGGCTTTCTCATAGTCCACACACGCAAGACAAAGTGGCAGATTGAACTCTTCGGTCTTCTGTACAATTTGGATATGTATGTGGTCTATGGTGCTAAAGCCTTTTCGGAAATCGACTTGTTCGGGAGACTGGAAGTCGTCGAGTCTGCCTGCGAGAAAATTCGTAATGACTCTCGAAAACAGCACGTAGACGCGGCTCAGAAGGGAAATCGATCTGTAGTTCTTCAAGAGAGCGTTGTCGCCTTTCTTGAAGAACAAGACCACCGCACTTTTGCTCCACGCCTCCGGAGTAGTACCACCATGGAGGACGGAATTAAAGAGCTTCTGAAGGACTTCAAGTACCGGTTTTCCACCCGCTTTCAGAAGCTCCGCTGTAATTCCGTCCTCGCCCGGGGACTTGCCGTTTTTGAGGTGCTGGAGAGCCATTCTAATCTCGCTCAGACTCCGGGATATCATCGGAATAGTGTCGGATAAGACTTGCTCTTGGATCGTTACTCACACTTGCGTGTGGGTCCAACGATGATGTGTACAGCTGCCCATAGAACCTCTCAATCTCACTCAAAATCTCAGGTGTTCCGGAAACGGAAACGGAAAATATTATAAGGAAGATGCTGCCGTCCTTCTCCTGGTTTGTTTCCCTCTGTCACTTCTTACGACAGCCATGGGACGATATGGGGTAGTGGATATTCTTACACTGCCACTACACGGTCAGTTACTTATTTATTTATTTATTCTTCATTGTAACACCTTACTACTAAGGTAGCAATAGGCGGACTTAATGCCTGTCAGCAGTCTCTGTCAGTCAACCTGTAGCGTGTTGAGCTATAATGGCAGGTGTAAACATGCTTTATGATCTTTAGAAAAATAAAATAAAATATTTATATAGGTACCTTTGTATATCAATCAAATTATTTAAATATAAATACAAATACATATAAAGTTTTACATATACATACATACAATATATGTATATGTAAAACTTTATTTTTACATATACATATAATAGGTATATATATATATATATATATATACATACCATATTATACAACTAACATAATATGAAACCATCCTTATCATGAAACAATGTCTTGTTTCAAAAGGTGTTCACGAGTTAATCTCTTGAACGAGTATTTGCTTGGTGCTTTTCATATGTTTTCGGGTAAAGAATTACAGAGTGGAGCAGCTTGAACAGTAAAAAACTTTCCTGGAGAATCGAGTGAAATGAGTTGGAACACTAATTTTATGATTAGGCGAGGACTGTTGAACTCTGTCATGAATTGATTTTATTTTTCCTTAAGATATAAAGGAGAAGCTGAATTGTTTAATATAGAGAAGAGAACAAGCAGAATTATAGAGTAGCGCCTCTGTTTGATTGTGAGCTACTTAAGGCGATTACGATAAAGAGAAACATGACCATTCTTTCGAAGCTCGTATCTTAGGCAATTATTAAGTAGATAGTCTAGCTTGTTAGGAAGATATTGGTCCAAATCTGGATAACAAACATCTGCATAATCAATAATGGGCAAAATAGGTGTCTGCACAAGCATGATCTTTATGTTTACAGGTAGAAAATTCTTTTGACGATAGAGAGACCGTAAGGGGGCAAAGACTTTGCGACTGATTTCAGTGACACGTGTATCTCATTTCAATGTACTGTACATGTACAGGCCTAGATTTTTTACGGAGCTCGAGAAGGGTATCAAGATGTCATTGTAATAGATCGAAGGCAGATATGATAGGCTTATCTTAGACAGCATTCTCGAATTACCAACAAGTATTGCTTGACATTTTTTTTTCGGCTCACCTGATGGTAAGTGACTACCGCCGCCCATGAACAACTGCAACACCAGGGGAACCAGAGGAATTGCAGATGCGTTGCCGGCCTTTTAAAAAGGAGTAGGCTCTTTTCTTGAAGGTCCCTAAGTCGTATCGGTCCGGAAAAATCGCTGGTGGTAAACTATTCCACAAGGAAGTTGTGCGAGGAAGAAAACATCTTCTAAATCGCACAGTGGTGGACCGCCAATCATCCAGATGGTGTGGATGGTATCGGGAGTTCTGCCGCGATGTGAGTTCGTGAAATTTGGCGGCTGGGATTAATCCGAACAATTCCTCAGAGCACTCCCCGTGGTAAATGCGAAAGAAAATGCAAAGAGATGCAACATCTCTTCGCAGCGCCAATGAATCGAGCCGATCGGAAAGACATCGGTCGTCGACGATTCGAGCCGCTCTGCGCTGGATGCGGTCAAGTGGAAGGAGCTGGCACTGGGGAGCCCCAGCCCAGAGATGGGAACAGTATTCCATGTGAGGCCGAACCGGCCGTTGTGCCGGCATGAAATACTGTCCCGCTCTGCTGAGCACGCCAAGCTTTTTAGAGGCCAATTTGGCCTTCTCTTCCAAGTGACCGCGAAACTGCACGCCACTCGATATGTCGACGCCGAGGATTCCAATACTGGCTGAGGCAACAAGGAAGTACCTTGAAACTGAGGAGATACGACAAAGGGGTTCTTTTTAAACTTAATTTATCGTTTAAAATTAATTAAACTGGACTAGATTTAGTCGCCCCCAATCCAAGACTTTGTTCAGCAAAGACTCGACTTCAGACACAAGTTTGTTCCGGTACTCGGCGACGTTTTCCCGGGAAATATTCGCACGGCCGGCGTATAGAGCATCACCAGTGCTATCATCCGCATAGCAATGAATGCTACCGGTTTGCAACATATCATTGATATGTTAATAGGCGTTAATATTTGGATTATGAGCGTTACTTACGAGCAATAAAAACTTAAAGATTGTTATAACTTTGCTCTATAAGTAAACATTACCATCCTTATAAAATAAAATAAATTAAATCATAAATCTTTATTTGCAAGAATCACGGTATAAAAAGATGTTACAATATATAGTGCAGTGGTGTTTCGCTAATAATAGCATGCAAATTATAATTTTAAGATGTTAGACAATATTAATATTTATTTAAATTCAGAAAATTAATCTCAAAAAAATCTTTTAAGTAATAAAAGCATTCAATTTTTAACCAATCATACAAATTTTTCTTATATAGTCTTTCGCTTAGTAGTTTAAATTCTTTAGGTATTTTATTATATATTTTTACATACATTTTTAGGCAGCTTTTGTTATATTTAACGAGCCTAGGAATAACATCTAGGACAAGTTTGTCTGGGTCACGTCGGTTTCGAGGATATATTATATCACTTGCTTTAACAAAAATGACTTATTTTTAAAAACAAACAAGCCAACTTCATAAATGTATAGTGACGGGAGGGGTAATATACCAAGTCTTTTAAATAGCGGTTTACAGGATTCCCCTGGCGATATCCCGCATATTGCACGAATACATTTTTTTTGGGCAACGAATGCTTTCGGTCAGTACCATTACCCCATATTATAAGTCCATAGCGTAAAATAGACTCTACGTATGCGTGGTAAGTTGCAATTACCGTTTTAATATTTGTAATTTTTTTGACGTGTTTAAGGGCATATACAAATTTATTAATTCTACTGCATACGTTATCTTTTTGTTCTTTCCAGTTTATATCTTCATCTAACGTTATACCCAGAAATTTTGTACATGTAGCTTCTTTTAGTTTTGGTATATTAAATTTCATATTATGATTGGAATTGATAGATTTATTAAATTGTATATAATGGGATTTATCTAGATTAATTTTCAAATTATTTATGTCAAGCCATTCTATTAGTGTGTCAATTGTATTATTAAACATTTCATTGTCCCATGAGTCATATATGAACATTTCAATTGTTTAACTATTGTGTCTATTTCTCGGACAGGGAAGTTGTAATGTCATCTTCATGATTTCTAATTGTATTATTATTTTTATTACATGTCACAATAATTGAAATGTCATCAGCATACAGAATACATTTATGATTCGTAATATCAACAATGTCATTAATTAATAATAGGAAAAGAATCGGTCCTAATATACTTCCTTGCGGAATGCCGAAATTATTATATTTATATCCAGATGAATAAGATGTCAAGTTATTGTTTTTATCTATTTTATCAACGATAACACATTGTTGTCTGCCATTTAAATATGACGATAACCATTGAAGTACTAGTCCTCTGATCCCAGCTGTCTCTAATTTTTGCAATAATATATTATGTGAAAAGAAATCAAAGGCCTTTGAGAGGTCAAAGAATAATCCTGTTGTCAATTGTCTATTGTTTATGTAACTAAGTATTGTTTTTACTAATGAAAACATGGCAAATGAGGTCGATTTGTGTTTTTGAAACCCGTATTGTTCGCTTTTAATTATCTGGTATTTATCACAGACTATGGCCAGAATAGGTATCAAGGTGATTGGACGATAATTTTGAATATCATCCTTTCTTCCTTTTTTAATAAAGGTTTTATTATTGACAACTTTAGTGCTTCTGGGAATTTGGCTGATGAGAATGATAAATTAATAAGATAAGTCAAAATTTTGGATACATTATCAGCGCATGATTTTAAAATTTTCGTGTTAATTTCGTCATATCCCTCTGAGTTTGTATTGTTTAATGATAATATTTCCATTTTTACTTCACGTTCTGTCATAGGTTTTAGGTACATCGAATTTACTTTTTAATTTCTACTTAAATCGAATTTTACATTTAAATTTTTTGTTGAGGTGTGATTTGTGGCCGTATCTATAAAATAATCATTAAAAGCAGTAGCTATTTCTATGGGATTTGATAATACGTTATTTCCAATTTTAATGGTGTCTATATTATCCTTAACTTTCAGATTATGAACTTCATTTTTAATAATTCTCCATGCTGCCTTGCATTTGTTATTACTATTATTTATATATTTAATATTATCAATTTGATTGGATTTATAAATTTCTTTAAAATATTTTAATAGTTTATTTAGGTAATTTACGTGTACTTTTTTGCTTATAGTATGTGTATCGAAGGACCCGTTTAGTTCGAGAACTTTTTTTTAATCCTTGACTTATCCATTTATTTTTCCTTGCGTGACTATTGTTTAATTTTAGATTTATTTTTGGAAAACATAGATTGTAAAAAAGACATATCAATTCGTGAAAAACGTTAAAAGCCTTATTCAAGTCAGTTTCCATATAAATTTTATACCACGATAAGTTTTGTAGACATTCTTTAAATTTTTGAATATGGTCCAAGTTATAATCTCTCTTAAAGATGTTATAAGATGGTGCCGATGTTAACTTATTTTTTACTGGAAAGGTTAACATTTATGCTGTGTGATGATCCGAGAGATAAAGTGGTAATATAGTTGCAGTGACGTTTGGAATGTTACTCACTATGTGGTCTGTACAAGATAATTTTCGCGTAGGAACGTTTATATGGATTTTTAAATTGTAATTGTGACACAATTCTTGTAACTCACCAGTGAATTTTCCTTTTTTTAATGTATTTATGTTTATGTCTCCTGCTATAACCATGCGCTTCTTAGTATTATAATTTGTGATTAAGCTATAGAGTAAATTATCTAATTTTTTTAAAAAAAGGATAGGATCTGATTGCGGTTTTCTATATAGACATATTATTATTAATTTATTTGCTGTAATTTCGATACCGCATACTTCAAATATGTTTTATACTGCCTGAACTTTTACAAAGGACAACTCTTTGCATAGTAAGCCCTTTCAAACTAAAATGCAAGTTCTGCCTCTTTGTTTGTCCCTACAATAATAAGTTACTATTTCATAGTCACTAAGTTTTACATAATTATCGCCACCTTTCTTTAAAAATGTTTCGGAGAGACATAACGTCAGGATCATTATGTACCTCTTGCAACTCTTTTAGCGTTAGCTCTAAAATATCTTTCTTTAACAAAATACTTGCGATATTTTGATGAAGGATTTTAAAGTTCAGTGATGCCTTTGTTTCGAAAAAAATTACCTTTTTTTACTGTGGGAAAGTAATAGGGTATAGTACCCTTTTTTGGTGATAGTATCTTTGTTACAGGCGAAATAGAGTTTATAATGCTTTGTGTCACTAAATTGTTACTGCGTTTAAAATAAAATGGGATTGTGTCTCTTTTGTAGTGGTTAGATTTAACGTCTGAACTATCTTTGCTTGGTTTATTACCCCCTATTATTTTCTTAAGTTCACAAATATTTAAGTATTTATTTTCATAGTCACTACAGTCAATAAGGTAATTAATTTTTTTACAAATGTCAATTTTTGTACAGTAATTACAATTCACAAAATGACAGTTTGTATATTCATTACATATATTTTTGATAATTTTATTTAAACGATTAACATTAACATTATAATTTTTTAAAACATTTGATACGATTATATTGGTTTTGTTATATTTTTGTAATATTTTTTTTAAGTGAAATAATATAACTTTTACATTGTTATCATTTTCACCCATACATAAAACCAATTTATCATTTCTTGATAGCGTCATATTTAGGCATGTCTTAGTTATCTTCGTGCTAAGTGCGTTAGGTTTGGTTTCCGCAAAAACTTTATATTTTTCATAATTTGTTGTTTCTCTTGAATGTAGAATCGAATATAGCAGACCTACGCATTGCTGAGTGCCACAAATAATTATTCTATTTTTAGGTTGGCATATTTGTTTTGTGTCGAAATTTATAAATGTATTCTTAAAATTAGAAGAGTTTAATGGTTTTGGTGTCTGTAGTTTTTGGGTCAGAATACAAATTTGGTTAGTGAGTTTAGAGATGTTCTTGTTTGCTTTTTCCAATTGCTGCTGCAAGTCAGTAATTTTTTGTTGTAGAATACATATAGCAATATTACTACCGTCGTTTGATATTCCCTTTAGTGTTGAAGGCATGGAATTCCTGTTGTGACACCGCGATGAAGTTTTCTGTCTTTTTTTCGCACTGTTGCAAACCTTATTACCTTCTAATGGTGTGTAGCGCTATGACCGTAATATTTTTTTTCTGAAGTTAATTTATTAATTTGTCTGTTGAGAGCATTATTTTCTAATATTGTGTTTTCTAATTCGTTTTGTGTACTACTGAGTTCAAGAGTAAGTTTAGATATTGTTTCTTTTAACTCGTGGATTGTTATTGTTTCGGTTATAGTACCGTCTACACTTCTTGATAATATGCTTAGCGAGGAATAGGATTCATCGGATAACTCGTTCTCAATGAGTATGTGTGAGTCCAAGGTCTGAGAGGAAGATGTATTTTGAGGTGTAGATTGTAAAACCTCAGTAATATGTTGTACAGGTGACAAATCTTTTGGAGTGACTTCTTTTTTTCGCGTAGTAACGTTGGAAGTTCCGCTATTAGATAATGTCAAATATTTTTTATTATAATTTTTAATGCAAAGTTTACATTTGCATTTTGTTTTCGCCTCTTGGTTCCTTAGATGGTAAAGTTTCTTGGAATAGCCAGCACAGACAAACTCATATCTTTTTTCGCATCCTGAACATAAAAGTGTATTTTTTATGTCATATGTTGACTATACTTAGATACTAGATACTTTTTGCATTTAAAACAACATACTTGTGCTGACATCTTATGGCTGCCGTTAGCATATTTTGTACTCGCTTTAGAAGAAGACATGCTGTTATTATATTTTATTTTTCTAGTTAATTGGTTAATATTTCTGTAGATGGCGTTACTGAGCTATGTATAATAAAGCAAATGTTTTCAAATTTTGTTCGTAGTAGTGAATTGTGGAACTATTACAATGTTGCTATTTAGATATCTGGAATCGATCTCCATGTGTGGTTCTCAATAACATTCGTAGATGGAGTTATATGCCATGACCTCATGTATGGAGGGTGATGACATCTAGTAACGAGTAGATGATACTTGAACTCAGCTGATCTTGTTTGTATCGTAAATTGTCAAGTTTAAAAAGTAACGTCCACGATTAATGATATTTACTGAATATATTGTCTAATTTTCACTCACCAAGCTTGATGAGCATGTATTTCGGTCCTGTATGCGTAATAATATATAAACCCAATTTCTGTTTATATAATGACACCGTAAGTAGATAATTCACCGCAGAATTAAGTTCATCACAATTAATCCAATATAACTTAATGTCTTCTTGTTACTTTTTATTAATAACACTGACTGCACTTAGTCTACCACAGTTCTTCTTATCACAAATTATTATTTTAAAACGTAGTAGAGCCACTCTGATAGGTACTGTGCATAATGTTATACCAGTTATGCCAATTACTCGAATCAAAATATTCCTTCATGGGGCAATATGTACGCTTTACAATAAAGTACCAGAAAATATGCAGCACCAATATACCAAAAATAAAGAGAAAAATTGTTTAATAAGGGTTAATAAACCACTTAGGGTACATGATTGATAATAATAATTACCCCTGGGAATGAGGTCAAAATCAAAATCAAAATCAAAATAATTTATTTGCAAAACATAGGTAAAAAGTTACAAACTTGGTGGAAAAGGTATGATAAGTAACACTATGTTTCACCTTAGAAGGCATACAAATATTTGATTAACATCCTCACATTGCATTACTAATATTAATATTTAATAACATTACAATTTCAATAATAATTAGTATGTTTGGGAAAAATTGCATAAATTATTGTTTTTAGTATCCATTATATAATTCTTAATAACATAATAATAAAAATATAATAAATTAAAATATAATAAATAAATCGGACATTAATTGTAGGTACTAAAAACCATCCATCTTGTCATCAAAATATTCGTTGATAGAGTAGTATGCTTTTTTTATTAAAAAACCCGAAAGCAATTTCTTAAATTTGTCTATATTATCTGTCTCTTTGATGTTTTTTGGGAGTTTATTAAAAATTTTAGGAGCCATACCCAGGAAACTTTTTGAATATAGGGCTGTTTTGTGAGGTTTTATACGCAGTGTGTTCCTACGACGTTTACTATTAGTGGTTTCAAATATGCTATAATGTTTCGTAACAAACATAGCTTCTTCGATTATATATAAAGATGGCAGGGTTAGTATGTTAAGATCAATGAAATGCGGTTTGCAACTATCGGTAACCTGCAACTGGCATACTGCTTGTAAACATTTCTTTTGCGCTTTAAAGACTAATTCGCGTCCTCTGGGGAGTTTCCCCAAAATATTATACCATATCTCAATGTTGAAGAAACGTATGCATGGTAGGTGGTTATGACTGTTTCACGATTTGTAATTTTTAAAAGGTTATGTAGTGTATAGTGGTTTTGATATATATTTTTATCATGTGTTCAATATGTTTACTCCATGTCATTTTTTCGTCCAGCCAAAGTCCCAGAAATTTTGTATGTTCTTTTTCGTTTATAATTAGTTTTATAGTGAATATTAAGTTTTTGTTGTTTTGACCTTTGTTTGAATGACATAATATGCGTTTTATCTAAATTAATTTTAAGATTATTGTCATTTAGCCAGCTTATTATCCTGCATAAATTTTGATTAATGTCCGTTTCAAATGAGACTTTGTCTTGTCCAGTGAATAAGACTGTGCTGTCATCAGCAAATAAGGTCATAGGGTGCTGAGTCACTTCCGGCAAGTCATTTATATAGACTAGGAAGAGTAAAGGACCGAGTACGGTTCTTTGCGGTACACCGTAGGTTGTTTACTTTTGTTGCGAAATGTATGTTAGTTCAATATTAGTACGCGGACAGATCTTTTTTATTTTAGTAATTTGTTTCCTATCATTCAGGTATGATGTAATAAGTTTTAAAACATTACCTCAACCTCCATATTTTTCCAGTTTAAGCGCTAGAATATTTAAATCAACGTAATCAAACGCCTTAGTCATGTCCATGAATAAAGCGGTTATCGGTGTATGATTATCTATACCAGTGATCGCTTTTTCCATAAAACCATACATGGCCATATTTATGTTTTTACATTTCCTAAAACCATATTGTTCCTTTGGTAAGATGTTATTACTTTCTAAATAAGAATATAAGTTGTTATACATTATTTTTTCTATTATTTTGGAGAATATTGGAAGCAAAGAGACAGGCCTGTAGTTTTTAGGGTCATGTCTGTCTTCCTTTTTATACAAAGGACTTATAAAGATATTTTTAAACTACTAGGAAAAGTACCATTTTCTATACATAGATTAACCACGTAACTTAGAACTGGAGAAATTTCAGCGGCCACATACTTAACTACTTTTGTGATTATATTCCGTAAAAAATAGTTTAATGTAATGTGTAGTCTTCGCGTAAATATAAGAAAACATTATTACCGGCACTGTTAGTATTTTTAAACTTATTAATTATTTTATATGAATCGTGTGGAATAGATGCAGGCATAAACATTGAGTTCATTCTACTATTTATGGATGAATAATTATAGTGGTCGTTACTAAACTGGTTTATAGGCTGGGCTTCATTGATAAAATAATTATTAAATTGTTCAGCAATTTTTTCCGGATCATATATATATATATATATATATATATATATATATATATATATATATATATATATATATATATATATATATATATATATATATATATTATTAAAATTAAGTTTTGTAATATTATCTCTAGGGAAATTGTATTTATTCCTATTTATAATTTTCCATGTGACTTTTGTTTTATTCTTCGCATTGTTGATATTATAACTATTAAGCGATTTTTGCGTTAAATTAATTATTCCTTTTAATCGTTTAGAGTACATTTTATTTTTTCTCTTATTTCCTTAGTAGGGTGTAGTCTAGAATACCACAGCATTTCTCGCTTTCGTGTACAGCACAATTTAATACCATTTGTAGCCCAAGTAATTTTTTTTATTTATAGGAATTTTAATTTCAAGTGTCGGAAAGCAAAGATTATAAACTAGTTTAAATAATTCATTGAATTAATTAAACGCTTCATTAGGATCAAGGCATTCATAAACACTATTAAAACTGAGATTTCTATGGCATTTTTAAATGTATTTATGTTTTCTACGCTGTTATCCCGTTTTAATACAAACCAATGAGAGATAGTGTAAGATTTGTTAACAGGACATTTTAGGACTTGAGCGGTATGATCTGATATCCCAAGCTATATAACTTCACCTTTACTGCCTCTTATATTATGAATTATATTATCAATACACTTGCCACTCTGTAAGCGAGTAGGCTCGCGAATACTCGGGCGTAAGTTAAAATTTAATAATTTATTTTCGAATTCAGTAGAAAGCCGTGTACTTTTTTAAATATCTATGTTGAAATCCCCACATATTAGAAGTTTTTTCTGACTAGAACTACAAATTTTTTGTAACATACCTTCAAAATTATAGAAAAAGGTAGTTACAGCGTCTATGCTTTCTTTCGGAGATATATATAAACAAACAATAATTATGCCGTGTTCTATTAATTTTGTGCAAATCTCAAAGTTTTCGTTTAAGTTCGTTTCAGTTCATAAACAAATAATAATTTTGCACTTGGACTTGATACATTTTTTCAACACGAACTTATTTATCTCTAACTAATCAATCGCCAAAAAGACAAATTCAATTTGTTAACGACGATAGGTCATATTTGCGATGACAAATATTTTACTTACTTAACGAACCGTACGAGTGCGCCGAAGACGAATTGACTTGAAAAAATACTGCAAAGGGGTAATACTACGACTGAAGAAAATACATGAACACAAAGGTTATAGTATATAAATAATAAAAATGTTATAGTATATAAATATATTATGGTTGTAGCACGAATAGGTAAGCTTGACCGGGAAAGACCACGCTCTTACGGAATACCAGCGTGAAATAGCAGCTTAATATTGCTGTGCTTCGTATGCTGAGCGTAGATAACCGGAGACCCTTTTTACTGGATACGAGGCATTCCATCTTAGTCTTCAGGGGTGACAACGCATCTGCATTTTAATTCTAAATCGAGATTAAATGTAGATTTCTATGAGTCACAGCATCCACCTACCATCAGGTGGACTGTGTGCTCGTTTGTCACCTTTATTCTATAAAAAGAAACCGTTTATACTGTTAAAAATATTGCGAAGGAGACACTTGACAGTCCAGGGTACTAGATGTCTACTGCGATCGTAAATGTTTCAAACGTGTGATTACGGAAAATCCTTGTTACTGTGGGACTAACGATGTCTAGGGTTAGTGCGGACTTTCTGATAAAAAAGAAGTGAATGACTAATAAGAAGTGTTCGAATACAATACCATTGCACTATGAGTCCACTTCTTATGTTATCCTATCTGAAATTTATTGTTTAAACATAAATATGGGCTTTAAGTAGAAATTCTTTAAGTATTATTCACAACAACCCCAAATAAGCTTCCATGTCACTGTGCGCTAGCTTGTCGCTGTTATTCTATTTAAAAATACTAAAATGGATGAGTTTTAAATCACAATTTGAACTGTAAGCACAAGCTGCATGAAGTTGTGACATAATCGTATATTGACAACGATAAAGGTTTCATAATACATACATAACAGCAACAAGAAAATAAATGAGGTTGAAAGACATTTCCCCCAATGCTTATGCTATGGTTAATATATCAGATGTCAGTCTGAAGATGAAGAAATAGTAAGTTTGAAGAAGATCTTATCATGGAAAAGGACGTGTGTTTCTTTAGATGTTTAAGGTGATAAGTGTAATCATCGAATCATTTTTTTTTCATTTATTAATATAAAAATTGTTATAGAGATTCTGTAAGTACTGCAACAAAGTCCTGTATTGTAACCTACCAGTAGTGATACCATAGGCGAAAATTTATCGACCAAATTGGCGATATATTGAAAATGGGCCGAATTAAGAGTACCCTTAACAGACGAGCGTGTATGCGTAGGTATATGAATGTGGAGGAGGCGAGAGAGGTGTGTCAGGATCGTGCCAAATGGAAGTCCATAGTGTCTGCCTACCCCTCTGGGTGACAGGCGTGAGTGTTTATGTTATGTTATGTTATGTAAAACTCACTGCCCATATCCACCAATGTCTTCATAATAACATGTCTAACCAGACTTGTAATTGTAATCATATTGATTTAGTAGAACAACAACCTTACCTTGGACTCTTAATAGACAGTCGATTTAAATGGACGCACCATATTAATAAAGTGTGTAATAAGTTAAGGGCCATACTTGCCAAATTTTCTTATATTAAATATAAAGTTCCCTATCCTATACTGTTATCCCTTTACAAGGCTCTGGCCGAATCGATAATATAATATGGATTAAGTAGCTATGGTTTGGTCAGTTTTTACCATCAGTCAAGTGTAATGTCTCTCTACAAGATACAGGAGTGTACAAGCTTGATTGTGAATGTGGTCACTCTTATATAGGACGAACTAAAATATCAATAAAAACCCGCATTAAAGAACACATAGCTGATGTGAAGAATCGACGCTCCGGGAAGTCTGCAGTCAGTGAACACGTACAGCATCGCCCCCGTCACTACATTAGATTTAATAGACCACAAATCCTCGCTAAAGAAAACCTATTCCTTCCAAGGATGATTCGCGAGACTATTGAAATCAAAAAACATCCTAATTTCAATAGAGAAGATAGCTGGGTGCTACCGTCTGCTTGGGATCCTATAATTAATAAAATTAAATCCCAACCCAAGCATACAACTGCAAGACTTCAAGATACTATAAGTTCATACTGCGTAGATCGGAACAAAAAAAACCATTAAGAATTTTAATCTGGAGGTGAACTATGACATTGGGACGTCAAACACCTCAGTCCCCCCCGTAATCATGGGTGCTGTAAAGTGCTCGAAACGTCAGAACTATAAAATAAGTTAATATACGTGATAAAATCCGTAAAACTAGTTTTATTTAAATGTGTAATGTTCGCGTAAATATAAGAAATCATTAAAAAACATACTTTATGAATCAACTAACATAATATAACTAAAAACTAATATTATATACTATTTGTATACTGTATACTATTATATATGTATACTATTTGTAATATAATTACTATATTTATATTTCGAAAGTATAAAATTATTTTCCTCTGAACAACCTGTATACTACTCTAACCAAACCTTCATGAAAACTCATCCTCATGTTATTGTTATAGAAACGAGCGAACTTCCTTCTTACTCTAAATAATATTAAAATGTTTACGCTCGAACTTTAGTTCAAACTTTGTTTGCAGTGTGCAGAAAAATCTTATATAGGTTTGTGTTGCACTGTACTTATGAACTGTATATAATATGTATTTTTGTCGTTGTAAAATATATTATAGCAGATGGCAGCATCCATCCAAGATGGATGGGCAGCACTCATCCATCTTGGATGGATGCTGCCATCTGCTTGGGATACTATAATTAATAAAATTAAATCCAAACACAAGTATACCACTGCTAGACTTAAAGATACTGTAAGTTCATTCTGCGTAGATCGAACCAAAAATTAATATTAAAAAACTGAAGGTAGCCGGACTAACTATAACATCGGGACGTCAAACACCTCAGTCCCCCCCGTGACCATGGGTGCTGTAAAGCACTCGAAACGTCGGGAATTAAAAAGTAAAAATTAAACGCGATATAATCCGTAAAAAATTAGTTTCATTTAATACATCGGTTAAGTTCACCTCAAGTTGCTTTATATAACGCTCTTTCCATAGCTAATCCGTAATCTCTGTCTCATTTATATCCCAGCCGCGTGTCGGTTGCGCACAATTTATTCATGGATTATTTCGGAAAACATTCAAGTCTGTCAACGTTTAAAGAATATTTTCTTTATTTATCTTTGTCAGCCTGTAAAAACGCATGGATTTGGACATTCATTGTACGTAGACCAGTCATAATCGCTACACTTGACGGTAACATCATCACACATGTTGGCATACAATCCATCACTATGTCTGCTCTGTTGGATGACATTAGAATCAACTAAGTAAAAAACCAGTAGAACCTTATGATACCTGCTAGATTGTATGACAAGTCTTCCATAAAATAAAATAAAATAAAATAAAAAGTATTTATTTGACACAAATCAATACAATGTTAAAATTTAAATAGACATCTTAATAATTAATTGTGACAAAACGGTCTGTGACTCAGTTGTAACGGTAAACTGCCAAAGCTTTTGCGCATTAACCATACAGGATTTTAGGCAAGTGATGAAACACACGTATGAAAGAAAAAAAAAACAAATAAATAATAGTTCCTAAAATGTTCACTAATTTGTGAGGGTATCAGAGCCACACAGAGCCAGGGACTGCTGTTGAATCAGCCACTTGCGGCATCTTTTCCGGAAGTAGACGGAGATAGGGAAGACCGGACTGGTGGTGGCAAATCGTTCCACATTTTAGCAGCGGCGACACTCCTCCACATTTTTATATTAAAATTTAAGCAGTTCAAACGGTAAAAGGATTATCCTTGTGCAATTTATATTCGTAAACTGCCTCTACGATACTGGAGATAATCCTAGTGCGGAATAACGGTTTTTAAAAACAAGAAAAAAGAGAAGAAGAAGAATAAAGGAAAACTTTGCGAGCGAGACTTGGTAATGATGGCAAGCCCTTATGCTTAATATAAACCCTCTCTACAGAGCTAGAGCAAGAGCGGTCGATGTTTAAAATTGGAAAGTTAAAAAGTAATAAATAGCATTGGTTAATACTGAACATCTTCTTCTTCAACAACCCGTAAAAGATAAAAGCTAGGCATGAGCATCTTCCGTTGTATTTGCCTTAGTCGTCACGCTTAGCAGGCGGAGTGACGATTGCAGATCCAGACGTCCCGCATCTAACACGCTGTCACCGGTGTTTCACCGACATTTTGGGTGCTGTAAAGCACCCGAAATGTCGGGAATTAATAAAAATAAGTTATTAAACGCGATATAATCCGTAAAAGTAGTTTTATTCAATTAGCATTATATATTGTTATCTTATTTACCTAATTTAAAGTGACAAATACGTATACGTAATATAGCATATTATAGAATAGTTACACTATCGTATTAGGATAACCTGTAAAGATAGTTGTAAGTTTTGAAATAAATAAATCATAAGATTTTTCTGTCATTTTCATTGTCTTTTTCGAATTCCAAGAGTAGAATAGGGGTGAAGGATTCTCTTACGCCACCACACGTCTCCCACCGTCTAATTGAGGATAAATGTAGATGTCTATGGGCCACAGCATCCAATTACCATCAAGTAGACTGTACGCTCGTGCCAAAAAAAATCCTGTTTATATGCTTCTTAAAGGATTCAAGTGAAAGTATATCCTTTTAAAAGCAACAAATTCTAATTTACAACTTGTCGCTCTTTGACACGCAGGTGAATTTACCGAGTCCCGAATTAATTTAACTTAGCTGCTGGGCAAAGTTTGCCTGTCGAGAGCGGGAAACATTGTGGGGACAACAGGACTAATTTGTCGTTTCATCTTAGTTTGGACGTGATTTAGAGAAATGTGATTTTGGGAAATGTGTAATTACATTTCCCATCAAAATTCCATTCAATTATATATTTAACTAAAATTTATTTACTTGACATAATCATATGGAACATCTATTACAAAAAAAACTTGAACTAAAAACTAAAGTTATCATACAGTCTACTCCCCACGGTATAGTGTTAAGAACGCTGGTTGCATTTCCGAAAAACTTGGATATTTATGTTCACAAAAAAAATGAAATATTGATTAAAATATTGGTAAATCCAATTGTGCATGCCCTAAGCGCATTAAAAAAATTACGTATAACATGATTATACGTAAATTTTTAAAGTAGTTTAAATACACACACGTTTTTACCAATAACCTTATTATTATACTTCCAATTTTCCGATAATTTTATGTCAAACTTCAATTTAAAAAAGTTTGGAAAATCCAAAAGTGCACGACTCATAATGCTAATATGATCATCATATCATCATTCCGGTCACTCCATAAAATCCAAGACGTATTTAAGTATAAATATTACATCCTACTTACTTTTAGTACGTAGTACTATTATTTATTCTGTGCTTTTGAAATATTGTAATAAAAATCTCTGATTATTATTTTAATCAAGTATGTATGAAATTTGGTTTTTCAAATATTTTGTATTTGTAGAGCGATCTTTTTGAGCCGCTGCAAACAATCGATACAGTATCCACTCACGACGGCGGTTGACGCCGATGTGACTGAGTGAGGCAGTCTATTTAGTACCTAAAATAAATTATTACAAGGCTGCATATTTTTTGTGAAATATCGTTTCAAATAACTTTAATAACATGATGGAGCGTGAATAAAATTAATAAAACGTTGTGAAAAGATGATTTTTTCCTCGATCGAATTTTGTGACCCACCATCATAGGTATCCTTAGTACTATCATCTGTCTTCGTTTGCGGGAGCGTTTCAAAATACCCTGTATAACCTCAATTTGATAAAATTATGTAGTATCCGTTAGACTTTTATTAACTCTGACACTGGACAAAAAATTCATCAATCGAATAAAATGAATGTTCAATTAGAAAGTGGAACAATTTATCTTTGAAAATCTGTATATCGTTACACTCTTTGATGTTATTCGGATCTTATTGTATATCTTTGGAGCCATAGCAAACACACTTTTCCCATACAAGATAGTTTTATATTTTCTACCAGGTT